>JARYGA010004995.1:0-23780 GCA_030545235.1 Helianthus tuberosus
TTATTAAATAGATGGGATAAAACCCATGTTTTACAGAGGTAGTTTTAATATATGAAACCATGTTTTCTTAATTTAATTCAATTGATAAAATAAGCCACTTCTCTTAAGCCTTTCGGTGCCGCATCATCACTCTTATTCCCATCTACGGTAATTACCTGAAACGAGTTTTTAAAAGATTTGGTCAGCAGGAAATACTGGTGAGTTCATTCATTTTTGTACAAAAACACATTTGTTATAATTCACAGTATTAAGAGTTTTTACATTTGCTTCTTTAAGATTGGCAAAGACTTAATCACTGTAATTACAACTTTGTTATAACTTACAGTATTAAGGGTGATTACATTGCTTTTATCAACCAATTACCCCAAATCGGTATTTGTCACTCGACTGTATCTGTGACTATGGTCAGATCACTCATTGGCTAACTCGTTGTCCAATGGTGACGGGAAACAAGTAATGTATACAAAACCCCACACACCGGCAGTAATTAAAGATTACAAAGACTGAATCCTTGTAATTATAGCTTTGAAACAAATAGAGTTTTGAAAGCAATTTGATAAAAAGAGAATGACTCACTTTGCAAGTTAAACGGGCAGCGTCTAGCCTACTGATTCTTAGCCTGGTTAACCTAATTCAAAAAACAATGCACGCGAAACTTGGTCAGTAACTTAATTCAACTTTTACGACAACTCACGAGATAAAAACCCTCACGACGAATGACAAAGTGCAATACTTAAACATCCATCGAATTCACGACGAATGACAAAGTATAACCCGAGTTTGAGCAGCACTTAAACATCCATCGGATTGGTTTCAATCGATCGGACATTGAATCGTAGCAGTGATCGAGTTATTACCCTGTTATCGCGGCATAATTTCATGATTGTGTGTGTTTTTATAGTAATCAGACGATATCTCGGTGTACGAATCGAATTTTAATGTCGAACCAACGCCCAAATTCAAGTGCCAAACTCCTTTATTTATACTGGAAAAACGGCGCTGTCGCGTGTCACGAGAGGCTCTCGCGTGGCGCGAGAGGTCACTTTTAGCATAGGGTAGCCACGTGTCTCAGTAGCTTGGGTGAGTCGACGGTTCGTAAAAATTCAATTTCTATCAAAAACTGTCTAGATAATACTGACTAGAAAATACCCCCCCCCCCTGAGTTTTAGGGGCCCTGATCCTGATTCCGATTGTTCTGAAATTTTTAGGGTTTGTGCAGGATTACTTGGGGGTCTCAATTAGGGTTTCGTATTAGACAAAATATAATAAGAAATAATAGTTTTGGTGAGAGTTGTTACATCCTCCTCACCTTAATAAAAATCTCGTCCTCGAGATTTACTGGAACAAGTAGGGATACTTTCGCTTTATCTCTGATTCCAGCTCCCAAGTGTATTCAGTTCCTCTCTTTGAATCCCACTTGAATTTGACCCGCACTAGTCGTTTGTGTTTGAGAAATTTGACATTTCTGTCTTCTATCTGTAGTGGCTTCTCAACAAATTTTAACTTTTCATTTACCTCTATATCTTGAAGAGGTACTACCAGGGATTCGTCAGATAGACATTTCTTGAGGTTGGATATATGAAATATGTCATGTACCCCGGCTAGCTCTTCTGGTAGTTGTAAACGATAGGCAACTGGTCCTATTTGCTGAATTACTGGGAATGGTCCTACGTACCTTGGACTTAGCTTTCCCTTCTTCCCGAATCGAACTACTCCTTTCCATGGAGAAACTTTTAAGAGTACCTTATCTTCGATTTGAAATTCCAGTGGCTTGCGTCGATTATCCGCATAACTCTTCTGGCGATCTCGAGCCGTCTTTAGTCTTTCCTTGATTTGAGTGATTTTGTCGGTAGTTTCTTGTATGATTTCAGGATCTGATAATTGGATTTCTTCTATTTCTGCCCAACAAACTGGAGTTCTGCACTTTCGTCCATACAGTGCTTCGAATGGGGCAGCTTCAATGCTTGCATGATAACTATTGTTATAGGAGAATTCTATTAAGGATAGGTGGTCATCCCAATTTCCACCAAAATCTATTACACATGCCCTGAGCATGTCTTCCAGGGTTTGGATCGTCCTTGTGCTTTGTCCGTTGGTTTGAGGATGGTATGTAGTACTTAAATTTAGTCGGGTTCCCATTGCTTCTTGGAAACTAGTCCAGAAATGGGAAGTGAAACGACTATCTCTATTCGATACAATGGAGAGTGGGACTCCATGTAAGGATACTACCTCGTCTACGTATAATTTGGCTAACCTTTCCATGCTAAAGGTTTTCTTTATGGGTAGAAAATGAGCTGATTTGGTTAATCGATCCATAATTACCCAATTCGCATCATTACCTTTTCTGGTTTTGGGCAACTTAGTAACAAAATCCATTGTTATTAGTTCCCATTTCCATACTAGCATTTCTAATTGTTGGAGTAACCCTGAAGGTTTCTGGTGTTCTTCCTTAATTTGTGAACAAGTTAGACACTTAGATACATATCTAGCTTTGTCCTTTTTCATTCCTATCCCCCAGAAATTAAATCTTGGTACATCTTATTATTACTAGGATGCATGGTATATCTAGATTTATGGGCTTCCTCTAAAATTTTATTTCTTAAGTCTCCTTGCTTAGGTACCCAAATCCTTTATTCGTCCTTTCATTCCTTCAGCATCATCCTTGATTGCTGTTACTTCTTGAACATTCTTCAGTTGTTCGATTAAATCTACTTGAAGATTTAATCTAAGAGCATGAACTCGCTTTTGCTTTTCATGATACTTACGACTTAAGGCATCTGCAACTACGTTTGCTTTTCCTTCGTGATATTGAATATCACAGTCGTAGTTACTTAGAATTTCCATCCATCTTCTTTGCCTCGTGTTTAATTCTTTTTGCCCAATTATGTATCTAAAACTCTTATGATCTGTATAGACTGTAAACTTATTTCCATACAGATCGTGCCTCCAAATCTTAAGGGAAAAAATTATTGCTCCTAATTCTAAGTCGTGAGTCGTATAATTCTCTTCGTGCTTCTTCAATTGCCTTGAGGCGTACGCGATTACCTTCTTGCGTTGCATTAGTACACATCCTAATCCTAACTTAGAAGCATCACAGTAACTTCAAAATCTTCTGTCCCTTCTGGTAAGGCAAGGATTGGGGTGTTGGTTAACCTTTGTTTTAAAATCCTAAAAGCCTCTTCTTGCTTAGGTCCCTATTCAAACTTAACTGTTTTACAGGTTAGCTTAGTTAATGGCACAACTATCTTAGAAATCCTTAATAAAGCGCCTATAGATCCAGCTAATCCTAGAAAACTCCTGACTTCCATGGCTGATTGCTGGACCTTCCATTTGGTGATCGTTTCTATCTTACCAGGATCTACGTGAATACATTCGTGATTCACCATGTGTCCTAAGAATTGCACTTCCTGTAACCAAAATTCACACTTCGAGAATTTGGCGTAAAGCTTCTCTTTTCTTAGCAAAGCTAAGAGTGCATGTAGGTGCTCACAATGTTCCTCCTGACTTTTGGAATAAATGAGTATATCGTCGATGAAGACAATTACAAGTTTTATCCAAGTACGGTTTACAGATCCTATTCATCATGTCCATAAATGTTGCAGGAGCATTTGTTAATCCAAAGGGCATGACTGTAAACTCGTAGTGACCATACCTAGTTCTGAAAGCAGTTTTAGGTATGTCTTCCTCTTGTACCTTCAATTGATGATATCCTGAACGTAAATCTATCTTAGAAAAGTATCTAGCTCCTTACAATTGATCGAAAAGATCATCAATCCTAGGTAATGGGTATCGATTCTTAATTATAACCTTATTCAATTCCCTATAATCGATACATATTCGCATTGAACCATCTTTCTTCTGCACAAACAACACAGGTGCTTCCCAAGGGGATGAACTAGGTTGTATAAATCCTTTACTAAGAAATTCATCTAACTGCTTTTTCAATTCTAACATTTCGGTGGGTGCTAATCGGTAGGGTGCTTTAGCTACGGGTGTAGTTCCAGGAATCAAATGAATTCTAAATTCTACCTCCCTATCTTGTGGTAGTCCTGGTAACTCCTCTGGGAATACATTCGAGTATTCTGATATTACATGAATTTCTTTTAGTTCCATGCCTCCATTGTTAATGAACTCCGAGACCATATATGCCATGTCTTACTTTCGTGCATAACTCGCAGCTTTCATCACAGAGACTTTGTTGGCTGGTCTGTCTTGTCTCCTTACTTCTCCGGTTGGCTTGCATATCTCAATCCAAGTCAGTGATCACCTCAGGAATCATTGTTGCCATTTTATTCCCTTTTATGAAACAGACAGGATTTCCTCTCTGTCAGTTCTTTCTATTTCATGGCATACGTCGTGATCTTGTGTTCTGAAGATCGGGTCTCACTATCCTAGTGTCTAAATTTTGAAGCATACCTTACTTCATTTTTCTTAACATATATACTAATGGTTATGACACTTCGGTCCTTTAAGCCCATGTATTGTTGTAGCAATTCTTTTATTACTGGTAATCTTAGTAGGATTATAGGTGAAGAGTCTTGGCAAGTGCACCTAGTTGTGGTTACTCATATCTTTCCAAGAGTTCTTAAAGAAAGTAGAATTACTTTTATTAGTGTAAGTTCTTAGACGTTTTATGCCTAGCACAACTTTAGCGACAGGTTTCCTAATGCGTTAATAATCTAAGGTAACACAAAAGGAATTCTTATACTTTCGAGGGCGTCCCAGTTTAAAGGATTCCTATCATTCATTTTGTCGTACGAGTTACTGATAATCGAACGAAATAATGTTCGATATCGGAATTATAGATGTATACAAGAGAATCCTAATAAAGAAATCTAGAATTATCATTGACACACATGCTTGTGTTTTATTCTAAATTGTTAATCCTTATAAATATACATATCTATATAATCACATATTTCACATACGGTAATATACATACCATTCATAAGGTCAATGTATTTAACAGATTCATATTTCCAAAGACAAATCAAACATCAGGTCATGATATTATTTAGGGAATTTTGTCACTTGTTTGACATATCCTATACCCCATCTTACCCGGTTCTCGACGGAGAGGTAACCCCATCTTACTCGGACAAGCTGGAGAGTCTGCTACACTATACCCAGTCTTGCCGGAGAGGTAAATGGGTATTTCCCATAAATGAATCTTTCTTAAATCATGATTTAAAAAAATGAATATTTTATTAAGGCTTTCATCAAAGAACAAGGAAATTAGTATTCAAGTGATGGATCATATTCCAGAACCAAGTAGTACCAATAAATAAGAAATAACAGTGGCCAAGTGTTATTGCTTATTTACCATACTTGCAATGTTCTAGTTATCATCCTTATGTCATACCAATACCCATTCCACTTTATTCATGCAAGGAATTAGCTTATTTCGATGCTTATACTAAGGCATTAAATTCTGGTTTTCCTGATTTACTTTGTTGTTAATCTGGATATCTATCAGGTATTAATTATCACAGACTAATATTTAGTACAAACATTTAGGTACAACTGTACAAACAGATTTAATTGAACATTGCAACTTATATATATATATATATATATATGTTTATTACAAATTACAACTGAAATTCAAAATATACTAGGGGTTGTGCATTTAGTTTATCTAGGAATATTATGCTCAGCATGCTTTTATATAAGGTTTATTCTATCTCTTCTTATTAAGAGGTTTATCTAATGAGCAAAGTTCCTTTATCTTTTGGTGAACTATCTAATTGACGATTGTTTACCCATACTATAAATTAACAAATAGTCAAATGACACAAAAACACATAATCACATAAGTTATTTCCTACCACAGAAATTTTAAAATTTAAGTGTTAGCAGAACACTTCTTTGGCTTAAACCAGTGGCATGGCTCTGATACCACCTTCTGTCACGACCCCCGACCACACCCTGGACGGGAGCCGCGAGCAGTCGAGTGGTACCGGTGATTATTTTGAAAAGTATTGCAGCGGAAATTTCATCAAGACCGTGAGTTAGGAAAAATATCAGAGTTTAGAAAACACCGGATTTTTATTTATTAAATAGATGGGATAAAACCCATGTTTTACAGAGGTAGTTTTAATATATGAAACCATGTTTTCTTAATTTAATTCAATTCATAAAATAAGCCACTTCTCTTAAGCCTTTCGTTGCCGCATCATCACTCTTATTCCCATCTACGGTAATTACCTGAAACGCGTTTTAAAAAGATTTGGTCAGCAGGAAATACTGGTGAGTTCATTCATTTTTGTACAAAAACACATTTGTTATAATTCACAGTATTAAGAGTTTTTACATTTGCTTCTATAAGATTGGCAAAGACTTAATCACTGCAATTACAACTTTGTTATAACTTACAGTATTAAGAGTGATTACATTGTTTTTATCAACCAATTACCCCAAATCGGTATTTGTCACTCGACTGTATCTGTGACTATGGTCAGATCACCCATTGGCTAACTCGTTGTCCAATGGTGACGAGAAACAAGTAATGTATACAAAACCCCATATACCGGCAGTAATTGAAGATTACAAAGACTTAATCCCTGTAATTATAACTTTAAAACAAATAGAGTTTTGAAAGCAATTTGATAAAAAGAGAATGACTCACTTTGCAAGTTAAACGGGCAACGTCTAGCCTACTGATTCTTAGCCTGGTTAACCTAATTCAAATAACAATGCACATGAAACTAGGTCAGTAACTTAATTCAACTTTTACGACAACTCACGAGATAAAAACCCTCACGACGAATGACAAAGTGCAATACTTAAACATCCATCGAATTCACGACGAATGACAAAGTATAACCTGAGTTTGAGTAGCACTTAAACATCCATCGGATTGGTTTCAATCGATCTGACATTGAATCGTAGCAGTGATCGAGTTATTACCCTGTTATCGCGGCAGAATTTCGTGATTGTGTGTGTTTTTATAGTAATCAGACGATATCTCGGTGTACGAATCGAATTTTAATGTCGAACCAACGCCCAAATTCAAGTGCCAAACTCCTCTATTTATACTGGAAAAACGGCGCTGTCGCGTGCCACGAGAGGCTCTCGCGTGGCGCGAGAGGTCACTTTTAGCATAGGGTAGCCACGTGTCTCAGTAGCTTGGGTGAGTCGACGGTTCGTAAAAATTCAATTTCTATCAAAAACTGTCTAGATAATACTGACTAGAAAATACCCCCCCCCCTGAGTTTTAGGGGCCCTGATCCTGATTCCGATTGTTCTGAAATTTTTAGGGTTTGTGCAGGATTACTTGGGGGTCTCAATTAGGGTTTCCTATTGGACAAAATATAATAAGAAATAATAGTTTTGGTGAGAGTTGTTACAGTTTTCCATTTGATAATTGTAACACCCCGAAAATGGGTTTGGTAATCAAACTCCATTAATACTAAAAGACGGGTAAAGTACCGTTAGTAGTAAAAATAATCAGGTGAATGTTTGGATTTAAATAAGAAATCCTAATAATAAATACACGCGAATCAAAGTTTTAAGGAATTGAGTTTATAAGAGCCCGAGTTAACGGGACTTAAAATATAACGAGTTATAGTTTCCCGAACCCATTAAGTTAACTAGGAATAATTAACCTAGCTATTGAGGTGCAAATAAGTAATAAAACATGGAGTTCTAGTCCCTAATAATTAAAATTAAACTTGAGGGACCAAAACCGTTAAACAGGAAACAAGTTTTATTTAATAAAAAAAAACACACCACACACACAAGCTGTGTGTGTGGATCGATCTACAGGGGCGACCAAGAAGGGGTAAACCCTAGCTCATCTCAATTTCGCCAAATTGGAGGGCAAAAGTAGCTGAAATCGAATGCATGATTACATATAAACGATCACCAAGTCAAGGGGATCATAAGGTATGTTAAATTTTGTAATATGGTGATGTTTTAGAATTTCTTATGAACACTCATGATCAAAATTCGTGAATGAAAATGGAGTGTGTGAGTGATATGTGTTAAACTTATGCTTGGGAACAAACCCTAGATGTAAACTCGTTAATTTAGCACCATAAATTAGTGTTTCGGTTAACTAGTTATGTAAGTGCTAAGTGGGTTTTGGGGGAAGATGATGAACACTAGATTCATGATCATCAATTTGGTGTTATTAAAACTTCCATGAAGTAAGTCTAGGTGTTGATATGCATGCTAGACATAAGAACTTGTGAATGATGTTAAAACTTGGGTAAATAACTAGTTATGAAAAATTGATTTTTGATTTTATAGAATATGCCCACAAGGTGTTTGTTAAAATGCCTAAGTGAATGTTTATATGTTGAATTTTCGAGTGAAAAGCACATTCGAATAATATGGCAAATTATGCGAAATATAAAACGGTAAGAGTTCTAAATATCATGTTGATTTAGACTTAATGTTGTAAATCATGTGATTGAAAGTAGTTGACTTTGATAAGTTAAGTTAACTAATTGATGAAGTCGAATAGTAGTTTCGACATAGAATCCGTAAGATGAAATAGTCATAATAATGATGACTAATCTAACCGTCTTACGAATCATGATGATAGTTTGACTCTTGACAAGCTAGGTGGAAGCTTGATGAGGGAGCGGGTCAAACGAATCAAGAAGGAAAGGAAAAGCGTAGTTCGGATGCGAGGTAAGTAGAACTTACGCCCCTTTTTCACTATTTGCGAAGTTACTAAATTTCAAGTATTAATATTGATGCTACTAAATGGTTAGTACATGATATTCCGACATGATTCAATGAGAGTCGGAATAATGGAAAATGGTAAGAAATCATGACTATAATAAAAGGAGTAAAATGGTAAATTGGTCATGTAATGACGAATAAATAAAAACGGCTTAAGTGAAACAAGTTCAAAGGAAAACCGGAAAAAGGGTTTAAGGGGATGAAATGGTAATTAAATACCATCTCATACGGACAAATAGTCGATTAGACTAGATGGGTCAAATGGTGTTGTTAACACCATTTGACAATAACATTTGACAATCACTTGTTGAGTTTTGTAATCACAGGAAATAACATAAGCTTGCATCGCTTTAACTAGAAAGATTTAAAGCAAAAGTTATGTAATCGGGTCAATACTTTGACCCGAGCCAGGTATGTATAATCAAGCTGTTAGTTAAACATACAATTTGGTCAAATATTTAGCGAAAGTCCTTCGTCGATTAGTGAGGGACTAAAGTTGACTAAAATACCCTTGAAGGGTATATTGGGAAAACGACTCATAGGGGTTGTTTAGAAACTTACATTAAGATTATGGAATCATTAGACATGTATAAAGGTCATAGGAATGCACATTCGCGAGTCAAATGCTCAAAAGTGGTCATTTGCGTAAAATGATCAACCGATGGGTAAAATTTGGGAAAAAGGGGTTCGTTATGATAAATCCACCACAAATTAGTTGTGGTGGAATAATTGTAGTTAACTAGATATGGAACTTTTGTAGCGACAAAAGAAAGGTACAAATTCTAGACTAAAATGCGTAAATACCCTTAACGGGTCAAAACAAGCATTTAAGTGTAAACGGGATTTTATTAAGTGAGAAACCCGTGATTTGAGATTAATATGATATGAGATATTGTATTAATGAATTTCATGAGTTTAAAGGTCAATAAAACATGTTGGTGTGATAAAATCACGAATGGGTCAAAAGTCGGTAAAAAGGGTAATAAGCCGAAGAATTAAAGTCTGAAATTTTATTATGTAAGATCTTGGATTTTAACACCATTAGATGGAGAATTAAATTACGGACGCGTAGGAAAAAGAATCGGGTAAAACGGATCAATAACGAAGAAGTTATGGCCGTTTCCGTGAAATCAGATCGTACATGGAATATGCAGCAACTGATAAGCAACATTCTGCTGAAAAGGGGGCCTAGCGTCACGCGACGCCCCCAAACTTGGAAAAATGTTATTTTTTTGTCATATTTAACCCCTGTACTTGTTTGAACTTCATATTTGACTATCGAAACTAACTTTTAAGTTGGTTTTGATCATAGGTGATTGCCATGAGTGCCCGGATGAAGATCAAGCGACGAGCAAAGACCGAACACATGTTAAACAAAGCTTCCGCAACGTTGTTTTGTCGTTATTTAAACGGCGAATAAAATTACATTATGTATATTACTTAAATCGTAAAAGTTTTTTTTAACAAACCCGTATTTTTGATGTATATGTAATCATTAATCACATGGATATTTTCGAAAAATATACGTTAAACCTGGATTTATAAGAACGGGTGTTACAATAATCACCTCGATCTTTGTTGGATCCACATGAATTCCTTTATGGTTCACTAAGTGTCCAAGAAATTGTACCTGTTCTAGCAAAAACTCGCACTTTGAAAATTTAGCATAAAGCTTTTCCTTTCTTAATAGACTTAAAAGTGCATGCAAATGCTTTGCACGATCTTCCCTATTTTTAGAAAAAATGAGAATATCATCTATGAAGACGATTATGAATTTATCCAAATATGGCTTACATATTCGGTTCATCATGTCCATAAATGCGGCTGGGGCATTGGTTAAACCAAATGGCATGACAGTAAATTCATAATGGGCATACCTTGTTCTGAATGCGGTCTTAGGAATGTCCTCTTCCTATACCTTTAATTGATGATATCCTGATCTTAAATCGATTTTAGAGAAAAATCGAGCTCCTTGCAGTTGACCGAACAGATCATCGATTCTCGGTAATGGGTAATGGGTAATGGGTACCGATTCTTAATCGTGACTTTGTTCAATTCACGGTAATCAATGAACATACGCATTGATCCGTCCTTCTTTCTAACGAACAGTATCGGCACTCCCCATGGCGACGAACTTGTTTGTATGAATCCTTTTTCCAATAATTCATCTAATTGTTTCTTTAATTCCTGTATTTCTGCGGGTGCCAAACGGTAGGGTGCTTTGGCAATTGGTGCTGTTCCTGGTAGCAGATGGATTCTGAATTCAACTTCTCTGTCTGGTGGTAGTCCTGGTAATTCTTCTGGAAAGATATCTGAAAACTGAGACACTACTGGAATGTCTTTTAGTTCTTTTCCTTTAGTGTTAGTGATTATGGAAATCAAATACACTATAGAACCTTTTCTTATATAACTTGCAGTTTTCATCACAGAGATGAATTTTGTGGATCTAGATGGTTTATCTCCTTTAATTATGATCGTTTTACCTTTTGGTGAATTTACTTGGATTGACTTTTGATCACATAAAATACTAGCTTTGTTGGCTATTAACCAATCCATTCCTAAAACAATATCAAATCCTGCCAAATTCATAGGATAAAGGTTTGCCAAAAATTTCTGTTTTAAAATTTCTATTCTTGCTCCCTGCAAGATTTCAGAAATCTTAACAGTTTCTCCATTAGCTGTCTCTACTAGACATTCTTGTGGTAGTTTAGTTAATGACTGATTTAGAAGTTTGCAAAATGAAGTATTAATGAAACTTTGGTTTGCACCAGAGTCAAATAATACCTTAGCAAAAACATCATTAACTAAAAACGTACCAGCTATCACGTCTGGAATCATCTTGTTCACGTTGTTTTCTGGTTCGATTGGTCGCTTACTGCTATGCTTACTTTTATTATTCGCTTCTTGAATCGTTTGAATAATAAATGGCATTGCATCTATGATTCCTTGTGCCACTATGTGTTGAACGGCACTATTATCCATTTGGTTTCCATTGTTATTGATGCTCGGATTCTCATTAACCACGTTAATGTTACTCTGGTTATCATTATTCAGATTTCCTTGATTTTCTTCGTCGGCCATCTGAATTTTTAAACATTTACCCCGTATTAATATCACAAAATAATATTTAATATAGTCAATGACACGCATTTTTGCCAAAAGTGTCGATCATTGCGACTTTACTCTATTCATCAACTATATATCTATTACACACCAGTACTGAAATAAAATTACAATACCAACTGAAATAAATAATAGTAGGCATCCGTACACACATATTTTATTTTATTATTTTATTATTATTACTATTACCGTCTCCTACCATCACATTCACGGATATGGATTCATCCAAAAATCCATATTGCGCTCGTCGTACTTCCAGACGAGTCGCACTCCCACCTGTCTCATTCTCTCACTGCTCTCTAAAATTTCCTCACCAAATGTCCTAAGTTCTTGTACGTTTTCTGCACTCATTGGGGGTGCAGGTTCTAGGACTGGGTTCGGAATCTGGGGTGCGGGTTCTTGGTATGGGGGTGTAGGTGCCTGAAATCGGTAAGGATCTTCTAAAATCTCCCTAACGTATTCATCGTGGTAATAAGGATCTAAAGGGTCCATACCTGGATAGGCTCCTATGTTTTGCATAGGTGTGTCTTCATGTATCGGGTAGCGTTGCACATAGTCCCTAACTTCATCCCACCAGGGATCGTAATTTGGGTCTAGGGGGTTTGGTGCAGGTACCCTAGGTATTTCCTCCGGGTTGAAATCATGCATCTCTACTTGGTTTTCAGGGTTTTCTATCTCCATCGGTTGGTCAGAGATCGGTGGCTGTGGTTGGGGTGCTATTATTTGCTCCAGATTAGGGTCAGCTGTAGTGGTTGCTAAGATGTGAATATTGGCTATACCCCTATTTATCATGTCCTGGGCATAGGCACCTGTCTCTCTTTTGGCTGCTGCTAGTACCCTCTGTTCTTGTAACTTTTTCATACGTTTTCTACGCTCGTGTGCCCCTCTACTGAACCATCCCCTCTTTTTATGAGGAAATGGCTCTTCTGACTGATCCTTAAACACAAAGATTCCTTCTTCCGTATCAGCAGAGTACCCTGAGAGGGCAGGCTGAGAAGAGGAGGTGTCTTCGCTTCTAGGTGAATCAGACAATTAACGATACGCGTCAGATGGTCCTTGGTCGCTCATACTGTAAACTAACAAATAGTCAAATAACACATAGCAATAAAATATAGTTATGCACGTATTTCCATAATTTATTTCCTAACAGATTGAATTTTGATGTCAGCAGAACACCTCTGTGGCTGAATCAGTGGCTTAGCTCTGATACCACCTTCTGTCGCAACCCCCGATCCCTAATCCCCGGGAACGGGCAGCCGCGAGCCAGTTTCGGTGGTATCTCGTATTGTCTAATTTGGCAGCGGAAATTTTCATAAGGACCGTAGTTTGAAAATATTGATCAGAGTAAAATGCCACATTTTCATAACATTAAACAAATGGGTTAAAACCCAATTTCGTAGTACACACGTTTTCATAGGAATAAATTCCCATTTTATTTAATAAAAACATCTATTTTATTTTTGGTAACTTTATTGCTACTTTTCCAAGCCTTCAGTGCTGTCCAGCTGGCTTCTATTTGGTTTTCACAGTTTGTTACCTGAAACGCGTTTTAAAAACATTTGTCAGTGGGAAATACTGGTGAGTGAATCCCAGTTTAATCAAGTTTAAATAAAATCCCATTGTACAGTATTGAGGGCGATCCCGCAATTTTATTTGTTTCCAAGACATCACAATTAACATCCATGGTACTGTCGAACCCGACTTGTGGAAATGTTACTCCTTGACCAGGTGGTAACAAATTTTGTATACAAAACCCCAACATACTCATCATAATTGTATTCTTACAAATACTCAATAACTGTTATTCGCGTGGAAAAGTATTTAAGGTTTTGTAAAACAGTTAACAAAAAGGTTTACAAAAAGTGGATAAACTCACATTGTTGTTTTAGATTTTCCGTAAGGATTTCCTGGTAATAATCTAAAATTTACACAAATGCACACGCATTAGTATAATAACCCATTTTAACATTAGTAATACCCTCCCCGAGACGGCATTCCAACGACTACGTCGGGCAGAACCACGACAGCCGTTACGGAACCCTAGATCAATCGGGCAGCGTATCTAATACGTATCCAGGGGTTATAATACTTACAACGGAGCAGAACTTCACTATTTAGGGGGTATAATACCCGAGTATAACTTCAACTACTTAATATTGAGATTGAGAAAAGAAAATGGGACGAACAGACTGAAGATCCGATGCATTCTATTTATAGTTGCTGAGTCTGGTTCTCTCGCGGCCCGCGTAACACAAGCACATGGCCTACACGGCCCGCGTTGACTCCAGGTCAACGTGTAGGTGATCCGGATCATCAGGTAGGCTTGCCGTGTGTTGGGCCACGTGGCCGCACCGGGCTGCGCCACTTTTAGCCTCTCGCGGCCAACGTGAAGGTTGGGGTGGGTCTTACGTGGCCCGCCTCAACTTAAAAGTTCAGATTTTAATTATTTTTAATACTATTTAATGTATTTGGGGCCCGTTTTCGCGTATGGGGTGTATTTTGGGACATTTTGGGATATTTTAAAATATACTAGGGTGTCGGAAAATATTATGAGGGTGTCAATTTTATTGAGGATTGTTACAAATATGTACCTATTGAACCTAGTGGGTGTGGACATGGCTCGGTTTTGAATAAATTTTACATTGAAACACATATAAAATTAAGCATGGCGCACCCGTATATTCAAAATCCTAGAAAACACTATATATCAAAAGAAACCAAATTGTTTTTAAAATAAAAATATATTATGTTTGACCTAGCTGGATTTTATACAAAATTTATATCCCGTCAATAAAATTCAACACGTCGCAATCATACATTCAAAAAATTTCAAAATCTTATATTTTAAAAGTTATAAATAAAAACACAATATGTTTAAAAATAACTATAATATTAAAATACTATAAAATTATTATACATACTAAGGCTATAGGGTGTGGTCAACATCATGACCATAATGATCATCCAGATCAGCGTTATATCAACTCACTCTCATTCATTGTTCAAACCACCACCCTATATGGTGTGGTAATGACCCAAACCATCATCCTTTTTTTTTCGTTTATTTTGATAAACAACAAAAGATTGGAAAAGGGAAAAGATGGTGCGTGATTGTTATGATTTAATCCATGCAAACCAGGGTGGTTCCCTTAGGGGAGACGATGTAGCACATCATCCACCATCTAATCTTAGGTTGCAATTCATGACCCAACCCACTAGGGTTGTTCACGAGTTGAACTGAGCCGAGCTATGGCAAAACTCGGACTCGGCTCGATTATAAACCGAGCTGGCTCAGATCGGCTCGGATTTGAAACCGAGCTGGAAATCTAAGCTCGGGCTTGACTTGGTTTTAGACCGAGCTGGCTCGGCTCTGCTTGGTTTGGCTCGATTTTGAAAAGAAAAATTAATACATGGCTCTCAAAATTCAGTAATTTAAAATATTATTCAATAATTCAAAAGAACACATCCAAAATAAGCTCAACCTAATACATTACAGACCAAAATCAAGTTTAACGACACAAAATATGTTCTTAATTTCAATGAAATAGAATCTAAGTCCATTAGCATAGTAATCAACTTTTAAATGTGGTTTAGATATCAAATTACCTCCTAATCACATGTGAATAATAATCAGTTTTTGTGATATATTATAATGTATTAATGTATATAAAATATAATATATTAAAAGTAAAATAATTCGAGCTAAGTTGAGCCGAGCTAGTATGCGAGCCAATCCGGCTCGTTACGAGCCGAGCTAAGCTAGACTCACTTTCTAACGGAGCCAAGCCGGCTCGGCTCACTTTCAAACCGAACCAAATCGAACGAGCTTTTTCCAAACTAAATCCAACGAGCTTCGAGGGAGCTCCGAACCACCTGCTTTTCGGACAGCCCTACAACCCACAACCCCATACCCTTAGCGTAATAGTATAGTATTTTAAAGATGAGATGTCCATTTTTTTGGTTATTTGTTAGATTTCTCAAATCATTTTGATTTTAATATGTTTGTCTTCTCCATGAGGGATATTTTAGAGATGCATAATTGGGTCGGTTTCGGCGGTCAGAAGAAGGAGGTGTTCCATGGTTTTGCCATCCTTACCTGTTGGAGTATCTAGAAAGCTAGGAATGAGTTGGTTTTCTCAGGGAAGCCTTTTAAAATTGAAGATGTTTTTAGTGAAATTAGGTCCTTGGGGTTTGTGTTGTATAAGAATAGACCGAAAGATAGATGTATAGCTTGGAAAGATTGGTGTAGTTTTGTAAATATGTAATTGGGGTCGTTTTTTGTGAGTCGGTCGCTCGGTTTCGAGCTGGCTTTTGGTTTTTTAATGAAGTTTTCTTTTAAAAAGAATTGATTTTAATATACTCAATATAGTCAATGTGTAACTATTGAATCTTTTATTTTGGATCAAGAGAGACGACCCATTTTACCATGCGGTGTCATAAATGTTATTGTCCAAAATATATTTATTATGTTCCCCTCAATGGACAAGATCACAAGAGTTAATTTGTGGGCCTATCTCCCCAATCCACCAAAATCTTTTTACTATATTCATGTAATAAACTATATTAAACGTAACTGTATTTTCATAAGTGTACTTAAATTAAATGAATTATTAAATATATCATTATGACCCTGTTGGTTACAGTATTTTTTGTGCTTGAATACATTTATATAAAACTAGCATGAACGTTTAAATTGGACCGAAAACTATATCATTATGACCCTGTTGGTTACAGTATTTTTTGTGCTTGAATACATTTATATAAAACTAGCATGAACGTTTAAATTGGACCGAAAACTATATATTAACCATTTTTGGATATTTTTTTTGTTTAATGATTGACTAAAAATCAAGCAAAATGATGTCATCGCTATTGAAGTAATTATATGATTAATTGATTATAACAAAATAAGATTGCTTATATCTATAGGTAAAGGATCAAATAAAAATAAAATAAACGTACGAACTGTACGAATTGAAAGAAAAGTCAAAAAGTGGCGGTGGCAATATGGTAATTATCAGCAATTTCAAAAGCACTGTACTGGGGAAAAGCAAAAAGTGGCGGTGGCAATCTGGTAATTATCAAAAACTTCAAAATTACTCTAGTAGGGTAATTTTGAGCATCTGTAGGGTAATTTTGAGCATCTGTAGAGTAATTTTGAGAAATGTAGGGTAATTATCAAATTACTCTAGTAGAGTAATTTTGACTTCTGTAGGGTAATTTTGGGAAATGTCTTGTAGAGTAATTTTGTTAGCATTTAGTTATGGGGTTTAGTTTTTAGCTTTTAGTTTGGGTTTGGGGGGGGGGGGGGGGTTAGGTTTTTTTAGGTTTTTGGGGGTGGGGGGGGGGGTTTAGGTTTTTTTTTTTTTTTGGGGGGGGGGGGGTTAGTGTAATTTTGATAATTACCCTACAATTTTGATAATTACCCTACACGACCAAAATTACTTTACTTGAACTTTTACAATGGTTTAGGTTTTTTTAGGTTTTTGGGGGGTGGGGGGGGGTTTAGTGTAATTTTGATAATTACCCTACAATTTTGATAATTACCCTACACGACCAAAATTACTCTACTTGAACTTTTACAAAATTACCCTACAGAAGTTCAAAATTACTCTACTAGAGTAATTTTGAAGTTGCTGATAATTACCAAAATGCCACCGCCACTTTTTTTGACTTTCTTTCACTTCGTACGTTTCGTACGATAATTTTATTTTCACCGGAACTTAACTCTATATCTATAACTGAAAAACTGGCATGTAACATGTCCAATTAACATTTAAACATATATAACAACGTAGTGTAACGTGTTTAAAAAGATTAAATCATGTTTTAGAGTGAAAAGGCTAAGCATCCACTATTTTCACTAAAGGTAATTTTGATAATATGATATTGGTGAAATCTGGAGCATTCACTATTTTTACTTTTTGATCAATTTTAGTTCTAGTTAAACTAATACAAATATTGAAGCATGTTTAGAAGTTTGCTTTATTTAAAGTTTCTAATCTAAAATTTGAAGTTTTCCTTTGAGAGGGATTTATAGGATAAAAAGGTCAAGTGGTTTGTTAACCCCTCAATTCGAGAACATATAAATGAGAATCCAGCTGTTCAAATTGAAACTGAGAATTATAAATTTTTCTTTTTTGAGGTAAGTCGCCACAAAGCTACTTAATTTAAGTGATGAATACCCACATAGTTATTTAAGTTTAGTTTGTAAAATATTGATGATTGTTAAGTGATAAATAAGTAGCCATGAAAATATTCAAGGTCATCAACTAAATATAATATAATGGAGGAATTTTACATGTAATTGCAAATATCAACCATGCTATTGTTTGAAAAAAAAATGTTGGTTATAGTCCACGCTGTAAGATTAAATATATTACGTATTAATATTTAATCTGTAGCCATTATAATCATTTACATTATATAGATCAAAATATATAACAATCCTATTAAATAATTAGTTGGTAATTGTTGATGGACCATATTACCCTTATTAACTAATTAGGGTTTCCTCCTGGGTGCTTATATAAGGAGAGTTATGTGGAGGTTAAAGGGTTAGACAGTTACACAATTAGACACAACCCATTAGCCATAACATCATTATTTCGACCTCCATCTCCATACCGATTCCCTTATCGGTTTTTCTTAGCCACCATCATCAGTCAGCACCCTAAGGAGGAACCAGACCAAGATGACAATCATGTCAACCCTTAATGGATTCTCTGCTAACCTGTGCTGATGCAACCAAATGTATGTTTTCATGTTTTCCTTTATGTTCAAAACAGAACTGAACCAACACACGCTTGACTTCTGGCATTTCCAAATTACACAGCTGCTTTCCCTTTCTTTATTACTAGTGGTTGTTTTGAGTTGTGGGGATCAAGATTTATCTGCGTTGCCACTATATTATGCCAACTTGGATGTTTGAGCGGTTGAGATGGTCGCAGATGTGGTGGTGACTCGTACCATGGGGGGTTTTGTGAATGGTTGAGAGAATTTGGAACTTGGAAAACCTGAAATTTATGAACCGTGAGAAATCAGATTTATTAAGAAATTGTGAGTTCATGCATCCGAATATCCAAAGTTTTGTTACGAGTTAGGCTTTGAATTTTTATTGAGAGGGCCTTCGTTTAGCCATTCAAAAATAGAGTTTGTGTTTGGATTCACAATTATTAGAAAACATGTTGAATCTAAAAAAATGCAAGGAAAAAAAGTGTTTAAATGTGTGAAAAATGGAGGCATCAAAACTGATTAGAAAATAACATATTTAACCCATCCCTCTCATTCAACCCCATTCTTTCATAAATAACGACATCCCTAAAACCTAGAGATACACAAAAAACCCGGTTCCGGACCCAACCTATAAACGGTTCCTACCCTACCAGATCCGCGGGTACATGCCAGTTCCAAACCCAGGTGTAACAAAAAGAACCGAACCAGAACCACCAGACCCCGTTCCATCTCTACCCGCTCAAAATCCGGACCCGAACCGGCCAAAACGCGAAAAAACACCCGGTCAAAAACCCAAACGTACCCGGAACCGGTTCCTACCCTACCCAATTCTTGACTCTGTTGACTAAACCCGAACACGGTTCCTACCCGATCTTAGGTTCTAAAAAACCCGATATGTGCATCTTTACTAAGGCGATGGGGTGTGGCGTCGGTAAGTAGCTCGGGGAGCTGAGGTGGAGGCTTTCCCCGATCGGGAACACCGCCCCTCCCGACCGAAGATCGTGACCATCGGTGAATAACTCTCGTCCGCCCCGAGCACTTTTCTCCTGGATCTTTGATGGTGATTGGTTGAAAGAGAAAGGGAAGGGGTACACCACCCCCTCGATTGGGAAGATGATGAGGTGGAGATAAGGTGCTGAGGTGGCGCCTATGTGACCATGAGAGAAGGGTGAACCACACCCCATAGTCTAAAAACTCCAATGGGTACGGATGCCATCGGACTACCACATCAGCCTAATCCAATAATTGACTAGTCTAATACACACTATGTAATATCTTATACGGTCGATAAAATATAACTAAATAATAAAAATACTTTATTGTAATTAAATCCCAATCTCTCATTATTTTTTGTATGACTAACAAAAGTTTTGA
The DNA here is from genome assembly GCA_030545235.1 of Helianthus tuberosus. Classification (NCBI taxonomy): domain Eukaryota; kingdom Viridiplantae; phylum Streptophyta; class Magnoliopsida; order Asterales; family Asteraceae; genus Helianthus; species Helianthus tuberosus. Next base: position 19,927 of record JARYGA010004995.1, read on the forward strand.
ACCCAACAAGAATTAGATAAGTCACAACTAAAACAAATTCAAGTGAATCGATATAAACTTTTAGCGGTACCAAGATGGGAATGGGATAATAATGTGCCTATCCCAATGAGGTTGAGGGTACCAGTCCCACAATGGACAATAGATCCAAATTTAAAAGAAGAATTAGTGAACGCAAGTGTTAAGCGCTCTAGAAAAAAAAAATAACTCCACGTGAATGAAAAACCATCTTACACAATTGTGCTTAGCAAGCCACTCAGAAAGTAGGCAAATTTGAATGCAATACCCTAGAAACAAACAAGGAGAACTACAAATCTCGTGTCAAGGTCACATTAATTCAAACACTTCAATTAGAAAGTACAAACATTTAAGTAATCTTTAAGACCATCTGTTGCACCTTGGCGTCCCCTGCCACCTGGGCACGGTGGTGCCCCGAACACCGAAATATTGGTGCCATTGGAGGGCAGCAGCTACATCCTTGCCAACTAACGACCTTTAAGAATAGTTTGTTGTTGGGGCCACCTAACCAATCACTCTCTTTTTCTTTAAAAAATATAGTTAAACAATAACGAATTAGTTAAAAAATGAGTTAGTTAAATATCTACCGTCTACATCGCAGTTACATAACGCTTTAAAAACCCTCTTCCATATCTAAACAAACAAGATAGCTATCGTGAAATATAATTTAATACCCAAACCCAATAGGCAATAACAAGCTTCAACAATGAATAGGGTGTCAAAAAACCCCCACAAAAAGCATGTGACTCTTGCCAGTGAGAGCGCGTGCATTACTACTCAACCAAACACTCTCCATTTAATTACAAAACAACCGTTCCGTTCCCTCACCTCCTCACTTTTAGCAGAAGAGTAGTCAGTCACTTGGGGAACTGCAAACAAAACACCCTCTCCTTCTTCCTTACCTTCTAAAACTAGGGTTTCTTTTCCCCATTTCATCCCAATCCAGTTACTACATTCATTCTGCTACATACATCCACCTTTCATTTCTCTCTCAGGTATATTTTATGTTTTTCTTCCTCTTTTTATATGAGTTCTATCAACGTTTACTTTTTTAGACTTAGTTGCATTCTTCAGTATAGCATTCATAAGCTGTTTTTTTTTGCAGCTACATTTTCATATATCTTGTTTTTGGTGGTTTTTCTCTTATAATATATGCGTAGTGAACTGTGAACTCTTTTTTTTTTGTTTCAATTTGCTATTTAAAAAAAAAAAAATCTGTATGAAATTAGTTTTGTTTGTTGATTAAGTGGTGGTTTGGTATGCTCATATGTTATTTTCTGTGTGCTTCAGAGAATCTGCGTGTATAAATAATCTAATTGCTTCAGATTTTGAATTTATTGCACTTATTGAGAGCTTCTAACCTACCGTAAATATATATATTTATATTTATATTTATATTATATTTATTTATGTGTATTTCAAGATGGCATTAAATCCACCATATGAAAACTTGAATGCAGCAGCTTCTTTGTCTTTACAGGACTTTCCAGTTTCCAGTCAAAATCAATACTGGCTTCATTTTATAACAAGTCTTTTCTGTCAGCATGTGAGTTTTTTTGTTGTTTAAAGATCTTGAGTGATTTTTTGAGCTATATATAACTTCAAGATTTTGATTTTAACTATTAATTAAATAAAAAATAGTACCCTTTTTGTTCAGAACACAAATTGACATTTCAATTGTTAACCAGGATTATTATTCATTAATTATAATGGCAAACTCGAATTTAACAGTTTGAAACTGAAAAGAAAAAAATATCTAGCACTCTAGCAGCTTTATAATATATTAAATTGAAAAACTCGAATTTTAAGGCACACAATTTGGACTTTTGTTTTAGTACTTGGAGTACCATATTTGGATTTATATGTGTTCCTCCAGATGCTGTTACAAATGTTGTATCAACACCTGAAACAGCTTGATAAAAAGCTGTCTTTGTTTCTTTTTATCATGGTGTTGAGGTTGTGTGGATAATAATGATTTCCACTACTTTTTATCTGTATTTGATACATATTTTATATATGCTGTATGATATTGTGTAATTAGTACAGTATAGATTTTTTATTCTACTTAAACACACAAGTGTAAAAATGAAGTTAATGAAGAAAAGTATAAAGATTGTTTTGTCTAATAACATTTGTCTTTCTTTCTATTGTCACATCTTTTTCAACTTATAATCAATCTTCTTCATCCAACAACAAGAATCAACTTTGATTTTGTTTCTTTGTACACAATCTCTTGAATATATTACACAAAAGTTGTTGACTGTTGTCTGTTATTCTCATGTTGTAATTAACTTTCAATAAAGATTAATTCAAGTTGTACCTTTTATTTTAAGAAAGAAAGCACGCTTGTATTTTCGTTCGGTTTATTCTTTGGAGTACTGTTAGTATTATTTCTATGGTGTTAGTTTTTGTTGTTGTGAGTGGGGGTAGTTTTTATGGAGTATGGAGTTTCTTTGAAGGAACCAAGATTGTGTTGTTTGTTCAAATAAGGTTGTTGATTTCTTTTATTCGACATTGATTAAAGTATGGGTTTCCTTCATGATGTCATTTATTTATATCCTTCACATATGCATTGCACACATATATTTATAAAATTATTTTTTTTTCTGACCCAAGCATTCTTCTGAAAACAATTATAGGAATTGTGGGTCAACTGCTTTATTCAGGTTGGCCTTTTCAAAGAATTGCTTTCACTCAAGGGTAAATTAGACAATGCAAACTCCTAAAACAAGGTATGAGATCCAAAGTAACGATGCTTGTGTGACTGGTATTACATGCATTGAAATTGGTACATTGCACTATTGCAGTAATTTTGTCAGTTTACACTTAGGTCATGGGCTTAGTCTTTTATAAATATGATGTGTTCTTGCTTTTTTTAAAGTTAACTGCTTTTTAATTAGTTTGAAGAGTGGTCTTTTTGGATACTGACTGAACAGTGAGTCCCTGTTTCATGTTGTCCACTTATAGTTTTTATTATCTGAAGCACTTTAATTCTTTGACATTTTTAGAACAAGTGGCCCTTAGTTTATTTTTCATGTACATGCAAATCTTTTTGCAGACCATTTTTGGAAAATGTTGAAGTTAAAGTTACCATTTTGCTCTTTACCTTACTACAGATTGTTAATTAGCTCTGAAAAATGCATTACAAGTGCAAATTTATGTAATTATTCAGCGTAGCGTCTTTTTACCAATCTATTTATATAATCAAATACTAATTAACACGTTAATGAATCTGATCTGTAAAAAGAGCTGCAACCTTGGAGGTGCCACAGAGGACGCAAAAAGCTGTGAGGCAGCTCAAAACTTCAGGAACAGAGGCTGATAATTCTTCGTCGCAAAATCCAGTTGCCAAAACACCTAAAGTCAGAAGTCCAAAAGTTGTTGATCGACGGTCACCTCGCACTCCAACGTCTGAGGTATAATACTGCTAAAGTCAAGCATGTGACATGTTTAGGGGTATAGATTGAGAGGTAATGAGAACACGCAAACTGAGCCAAAGGGGCTGAAAAAAGTTTACAGGGTGCAAACGAGCCGAGCAACTCGAGCTTGGTTAAAAAAAAGCCCGAAACAAGCCAAGCTTAATCGAGCTTGAGCCCGAGCCTAAAAATGAGCTCGTTTAGTAAACGGGCCTGAGCTTGCGCTTCGCTTATCGAGCTCAAGCCGGCTGGCGAGGTTAAATGACCCCACTGTTTATATAATTTATAATTAATATATTAAATATATATTTTAAATAATAATATCTACTATTTATAAAATTATTATGAAAAATACTTAATGATTATATATAAAATAGTAATTATAATTAATAATACATTGATTATTAAATAATAAATGAGCCA
>JARYGA010004996.1:0-21546 GCA_030545235.1 Helianthus tuberosus
TCCTAGTCGATAGGAGTCGACATAAAATCGTCTAGGGTTGGATTGCTTCCTAATTCGTCACACATATTAATGTCCTTGCAAAACATTAATGATCACGATTTCATTGACGCTTTTCATACTACATTTGATACAAATACATCTCACATTTTACAGATACATCTTATATCCAGTTTGGATACAATTACAATTGAGACAAATACATCTTACATACTGTTTTGATACAGATACATTTTATACAGCTAAACTGCATGAACTCGCTCAACTTTTGTTGATGTTTTCAAACTTACATGTATTTCAGGGAATTAGTGGACCAATGCAAAGATTTCAGTTCAAGGAAAACAAGTATCAATACTCCATGCCAACTATTGAAGGGTTTCCTGTTATATACCGCCTCTTTGCGGTGATATAGTGGTCAAAGCCTTTACATTTTTAGACTTACATTTGATGTATAAAACAATGACAACTTATTTTCATTTGATGGTTTGTAAACAATGTACTTAAATTATGTTGCGATCTTTTGAACAATTATGACAATGGCATTGGAGCATGTTTTATTCATTTAGTATGTTTACTTATATCGTTATGCAATGAGAACCGATCAGATCACACCTCGCGCTTCCGCTACGAGCGGGTGTGACAGTACTAGAAACGTGATTTACTAGAAGAATAAACGTGTATGGTACAAGAATCACATGTAGAGAGCTTTCTCTCTCTAGACTTTCTCTCTCTAGAATTACAAATGAACAAGTCTTCCCCTAGATTCTCCAAAAGCCCACTAATTATGACTTAATCACTCCTATTTATAGGTCAAGGGCTATTTTAATAAAACTTCATTAATTAAAAGATTGCCACCTTGCCATTTCTAACTAAATATAACATTATGCGCTTGATTTCTTCCGGCTTTTCACTACGACTCGGATTGACGAAGGCAATAGACATTAAATGCATCAACAATCTCCCCCTTGGATATTGCCGTAGTCAATCTCGTAGTGAAACTCATAGCGGCTTGTCTTTCTCTCTCTCTAAGACTCGAACAAAGATGTAGTCGACAGACAACTGCACTAACAAACTCCCCCTTGGATGTTGACGGAATCTTTAGTGAGAGTCTTCAAATACTCTTGCTCGAACAGAATCCCGGTGGATCTGTCTTCAGCTTCAGTTGCTTCCCTCCTTGGTAGTCTTTTTCTTCAGGCTCCCCCTTTCGTCAAGCTTCCGTGCTTTTGGGATCGACGCCTAGCTTTCCGTCGCAACAGAATCAGAAACCTACACATCTCAACCTTTCGCAAGACAAAATAATTTTGACTCTAAAAGAATTCACTCAAAATTCTCAAACATATAACACACAAAATTGTGATTCAAATTAATGAATCATCTAAACATTGGAGGATTATCTTCCAACTTCTCATCATCTTAACCAAACCAATTGTTCATCTTGTTTAGCCTTTGAGATTTTGAATATCAGCTTTCCAACATCAGTTGTCGAAAATCTTTTTGGACTTTTTCAAAATATGAAACATAAATGCAATAACAGAAATTAAATGCAGAAATAACATATGTACAAACACTATTTTTGCGAGTTTGCGAAAGAGGATCATATCAGTTTTTTAGACACATCACAAGCACCGTTAAGCTTTTAATCGTTTTAAGTTCTAAACGATTCACGTTGATTGACGATATAATTGTCCTCTTAAGCTCAATCTAAAAACTTTCGAAATGCTTACCGATACGTTAAGGTATATTAATTTTGCACTAAGTTCTTATGGACCCCACGATCTCAGCATATCCCCTCATCATGTGCATACACTAACTCAAGTAATGCCTTTAAACTATCATCAACTGTGATATGTGCGAAAACAAAGCAGAATGTTTAAACATTAACAATCAGGTCGATACTTCCGTATACGCAGAGAAAATCCAATGTTTAAACAAAATAAGAAAAATAAAACAAGTTGAAGTTGTTTAGGCTTTAACCACTAGGTCGATACTCCCGTATACGCAGAGGTGATCCAAAGCTTAAACGAAACACCAAAGAAAATAAAGCAGAACGTTTAGGCAACAACATCCAGGTCGATACTCACGTATACGCAGAGGATGTCCGATGCTTAAACAAAATAAAGAAATCAAACAAGTTTAAATCTTTGCAAAATAAAATGCACAATCACAGCGACTTTTCAGCAAAGTTGTGAAAATTCACAAACTTAACCAGTTTTATGTCTTTCGACAATCAGCGATTACTGAGTAGGCACACAATCAAGAAGGACAAAACTAAGTACTATGCTTTCGACCATGTTTCCCACTAGAACTAGGCTTTTTCATTTAAGTTTGTATCGTTATTGCAAATCTACTAGTCTAGCTGAGCCTATCGTCACATCATTAGTGAGACCGTTTATCACATTTTAACATTTCATTTCTTTAGCATGTTGTGATAGTCCACTGATTTACTATCATTTCCTCTTTTTCACAACAAAACTCATTTTGAATTTTTCAATGTTTTTGGCATTTTCAAATTTTCAAATGTTTTTGGATTTTCTAAAAATTCTTACTCCCCCTAAAATGCAAACACATTTTAGGAAATTTGAAACTAAACTGTACAACCAACTTGACAACTGATATCGAATCGCTTCAATTCGCCATTCACTTGGCATAAACAATCAGAACTCCCCCTCACAACAAACTATTTTCCCATAATGATTTCAAAACACTTAAGTTTGTTTTAATCAAAATGGTTTTTTCGGAAAATTAGTTTTTTTTTTACCAACCACTTGTAGGTTCGGGGTCATCACATCATCTTGTTCCTTTCAACCACTTGTAAAGATTTAACATTTCTGATTTAAACAACAAAACCACTTGTAGAAAATCAAGTACAAATTAATGTCCCTGATTTACCACTTGAAAGTCGAAATATCACCGAAGTGAATTTCTCAAGAAATATGCCGATTCATGTTCCACGCTTACCAACTTGGGAACTCCGGCAAGTCAGGTTTTTCATTTAAACAGTTTCACCAAGCCTGACGGTCCTTGGGTGCTTTTGAATTCTCGTTCAACAATGGTGGAAAATTTGCATCATCCATTGTTAAACCAAAATTCTCTACGTTTACCTCATCAACTGGCTCCTCTGGCTTTGATGAACCAGAATCATTGCCTGTATGTGGCTTGTCTGACTTTGATGAGCCAGATTCATCGCCTGAAGGTGGCTTGTTTGACTTCGACATGTCAAATTCATCGCCGACCATTTTCTTCTTCTTCTTTTCCTCTTTCGTCCTCAGATTTGTATCTGATGAATCCGTTTTGCTTGATTTGTTGTTCTTTGGTGAGCAAGACGATTTATCAGAACTTTTATCTGTTTTACCAGTTGTATCCGAGGACAAAATCTTCTCGAGATACTCTCTCGCCTTCTTGCTCTTTTTCCTCAGTCTGTCTTTCTAACCCTGTGAAAGTTTTACTTTCAGTTCTTGAATTTTCGGTTCTTGAACTTTACGTTCTTGAACTTTCTGTTCTTTGGGCTTGACAGAGACTGGTATCTTTGCTATTTTCTGAGATTTAGCCCTCGATCTTTCATTCGATCTCCTTAGGTAATCTCTAGCAATGTGACCTTTGATATGGCAGTTATAGCATCTCCTTATCTCATAACTCCAACTTTGGCAGGTAACAGCAATGTGTCCTTGATAACCACATCGGTAACACACTCTGTTATCGTACCAATCACCATTTTCAGTCCAAACATTCAGATCATAGCACTGTTTGGCTTGGTGATAATCTTTCCTCTTCTTGATTGCTGGATTTGACTTTTGAGCACTGTGGTCCGACCTGCACCACTTATTACCAACTTTTTGTGAGTTTTGATTTTCAAATTTTTGTAATTTTTCATTTCGATTGGATGATCGAACTGATGAGCTTTTATTGTTGTTTTGAAAATTTTTCAAATTTTTAACATTTTGTTTTTTTTCTACATTCTTCTTAATAGGTTTTTGCTTTGAGCATTCACCTATTTCAGTCGAATGTAAAACGGTTTCTTTAAATTTTTCTTTTAATTTCAAAAATATTTTTCTTTTCTCAATTTCATCATCACTTTTCTCATTACAATCTTCAACTTTGACTTTGTCAAAGTTTGTGACATAGTCACTTATTGGTTTTGAATTGATCGGTTCTGGACACACATATTGTGCAGAAATCACAAAACCTTTCAATTTATTTTCAAGCTCGTTGATTTTCTTTCGAGCTTGCTCACCTTCTTTTTCAAGTTCAATAATCTTCTGAAGATGAGAATTTATCATTTTTTGCTTTTCGATGTTGTTTTTGATTTTTATAGATTTTATCATGTTTTTGTATTTTTCTGCAAACTTTCTCCCCCTAAAAAGAAAAACATATTTTTGTGTTTTTGTTTTTATCAAAAAGCAGAAAATAAACTGTACAAAGAAAATTGACAACACGATATGGTTCACGTCAGATCGCCGCCCAACTCGGCTTCACATTCAACAACCCTCCCAGATTGCAGATTTCTCATCCCATTCAATTTTAAAAGATAATAAAATCTCTTTTTATCAAACGGTTTAGTATAAAAATCAGCTTTCTGATCATCGGTGCCCACATGTTCAATCCGTATTAATTTCTTTTCGTGACAATCTCGAATAAAATGGTGACGGATTTCAATGTGTTTTGTTTTCGAATGATGAACTGGATTTTTAGTAACATTTATGGCCGCTTCATTGTCCACAAATATCGGAGTATCCAAGAATTGCAGACCGAAGTCGCGCATCTGCTGTTGGATCCAGAGGATCTGCGAGCAACAGCTAGAGGCTGAGACGTACTCAGCCTCACATGTGGAGAGCGCAACTGCAGTTTGCTTCTTGCACTGCCAGGTAACGAGCCGAGTTCCGAAGAACTGGCACCCAGCAGTGGTGGACTTTGCGTTCTGTTTACAGCTACCAAAATCTGAATCAGCGAAACCGGATAAAGTAAAATCACCCGAACGAGGATACCACAAGCCGATGCTTGGGCAACCCTTCAAATACCGTAAAATGCGTTTAACTATCGTCAGGTGTGATTGCTTCGGATTCGACTGATATCGTGCACACAGACATGTCGGGTACATGATGTCGGGACGGGAAGCTGTGAGATACATTAAAGACCCAATGATCGATCGGTATAACGTTTCATCCATCTTCACTCCCTGTTCATCCGGACAAATACCATGGTTCTGTGCGAGGGGGGTTGATGCAGGACTGCAATCTGTCATATCAAACTTGTCTAACACATCCTTTACATACTTTGACTGATGAATAAAGATTCCGTCGGGCATTTGTTCTACCTGCAGCCCGAGGAAGAATTTCATCTCCCCCATCGAACTCATTTCGAATTTTTTCTTCATTACTCTCTCAAACTCTTTACACAAATCGTCGTTGGTGGAACCAAAAATTATATCATCAACATAAATCTGCACAATCAACAAGTGGCCTGCTTCTTCTTTTGTGAACAAGGTGTTGTCTACTGTTCCTCTTGTGAACCCGTTGTCCAACAAGTAGGTCGAAAGAGTCTCGTACCAGGCTCTTGGGGCCTGGTGTAGACCGTATAATGCTTTATCTAATAGGTACACCTTGTCTTTGTTCAGTGGATCTGTAAACCCTGGTGGTTGTCCCACGTAAACTTCTTCTCGAATCTTGCCATACAGGAATGCTGATTTAACATCAAGTTGATAGACTTTGAAATCTTTCCAAGATGCAAAGGCTAAAAAGATGCGAATTGCTTCAAGCCTAGCAACTGGCGCGTAAACCTCATCATAGTCTATTCCCTCCTGCTGGCTGAAGCCTTGAACCACTAAACGTGCTTTGTTCCTCACCACGAATCCTCTATCATCTCTTTTACATTTGAACACCCATTTCGTCTTTATCAACTTCTGATTCTTTGGCAGATCAACAAGTCTCCAGACGCCCAATTTCTCAAACTGTTGTAATTCCTCCTGCATAGCATTCACCCAACTGTCTTCGGTCAATGCTTCTTTGTAGGTCCTGGGTTCTATCTGCGAAATAAAACATTTGAGTGAGACTTCTTTCTGCAAATCAGCAATATCTGAATAAAAACATGTAAAAGCTTGGTCTATCTGATGTCTCGTCTTGACACCACTCTGTAGATCGCCGATAATTTGTTCTGATGGATGGTAAGACAGGGTCCGTGGCATCACAGTATCAGGCACCACAACTTCCGATTCCAGATTTGAAATGTCAAGATCAACGATTTGATCAACAGCCTCTTCTGATGTCTCATTTGGTTCCTCGTCAAAGGTAGGAGCGGGTTCCTCCTCTGAGTCGTCAAAAACGTCAAATGACGGAGCTGGGTCCTCTGGTTCATCTGGTGGTATATGAACGGTTCCACTTGGTCCGGCTTCATCATCATGAGTACCCACGGTGGGTATAGGAACATCTAGCGGTCTAGATTCCGGCTCTTGCAAGTGACTATGCTGATACAAGTACATGAGAGCAAGTTCCTCCTCACTTGGCTCGGACGGCAAATGAAACGATTCCCAGAGTTTATCGTAGTCAAATAGGAATCTTTGTCCGGGAAGTTGTTGCGATGGCGTGTGCTTCTGACAATCCACATGATGGACCTGAATCACTTTCCCCAGACACGGTACAAATACCCTTTTTAACGGGCTAGCGTATCCTACGAAAAATCCTTCATTCGCTTTCGCTCCGAATTTACCATCAGCATCTATGAAAGTACATGGAGAGCCAAAAGGTTCTAAGAACTCAAGATTTGGCTTATAGCGATGCAGCAGCTCGAAACAAGTCTTTCTATATTTCTTCACTGTCAGAACTCTATTTAATGTATTGCAAGCCGCTGAAACTGCTTCACTCCAGAAGAAAATCGGAAGCTTTAAATCTGCCAACATAGTACGTGCGGTTTCGATCAGGGTTCTATTCTTTCGTTCAGCTACGCCGTTCTGCTGTGGTGTGTACGGGGCACTGAATTCATGAAGAATTCCCTTCTCGTTGCAGAATTCGTACATCTTGTTGTTCTTAAATTCCGTTCCGTTGTCTCTCCGAGTCCTCCGGATTGGCAGTTTATACACCGTTTCCATCTTTTTGAAAAGCACCATCAAAGATTCAAAAGTTTGATCTTTTCGTTCCAAGCACACTACCCAAGAAAATCTCGTAAAGTCATCAGTCACCACCAAGCAATATATGTCTCCGCTGATACTCTTTACGTTGACAGGCCCGAAGAGATCCATGTGCAATCTCTCAAGAGGTAACCTGATTGTATTCACCATCTTCAATGGGTGTGTCTTCCGAGTTTGCTTTCCCTTTTTACAAGCTACACAATCATCATTTAAGTGAAAATTCTTCAAATTAACACCATCAACCAAATCATTATGTACCAAAAAGTTCATTTTACGAACATGAATGTGACCCATCTTACGATGCCACATTATTGAATCTTTTTCTGTCGCTTTAGACTTTGACACAAAACACTGTTTCTGATGAGTTGTTGGAGTTGCGATGTTCATATCAAGATAATAAAGATCATACTCCCGTGGAGCACGCAACAACACCATCTCATCAGGGATTTTAAACCCTGGTTTCAAAACCACACATTCAGTTTTTGTAAAATGTACACTAAAATCTTTATCACAGATTTGTGAGATACTGAGTAAATTGTTTGTTAACTCGATTATGTAGTTCACTTTGTCGAATGAAATCACGCCATTTGACAGCGTTCCTTGACCAACGATCCTTCCACCTTGGTTACCGACAAATCCCACATAGCTTCCATTTACAGATTTGACATCATATAACAAAGCAAGCGTCCCAGTCATATGTCGTGAAGCACCACTATCCATGATCCATTTTGACAATATAGACTTGGGCAGCCCCTGCAAACATTATAACAAATTTATTCAAACAATGAACTCCATGACTTTTTGACTTCTGAAACACTCCCAAACACTACATCACACTTCTCATCAATCTTAGAAAAGTCAAATGTGACGTTCGGAACATCAGTTTTAACTTTTGGTTTTACTTCATTTTTAATTGGTGGAAACTCTGCAAGAAATCTATCAAGTTCAAATTCAAATTCTTGTTTATCATTAGCACCCACTTTTGATGCATAAAATTCATTTGTCCCTTTGACCTTTCTGTCAACCATTTTTTCAAAAATATTTTGAATTTTGGGATTAAAAGCTTTTGAATCAAACTTTAACTCAATCTCCATTTTCTTCATCTCACCTGATTTTGATTTAATTTCAAAAACTTTTGTTTCATTTTTCAAAATGTTTTCCATCTTTTTCTCCTCGACCGATGGCTTTGACTTAGCAACCCATGATTGATTTTCAAAAGTTTTTGTTTTTGGATAAATCTTTGAAGTCTTTTGAGACTTTGAAGATTCGCCAATCTCAAATGTCGATTTCGGCTTATCTTCCGACTTCAAAGATTCTCCTCTTTTCAAAATGCGAATTGGAGAAACCATCGGCTTTTTGCCCTTTGTGTTAACTGGTGATTTAGATTGAGATTTTTGAACAAATGGTTTAATGACAGGTTTTTCAAAAATTTTCTTGCATTGTTTTGCCATGTGTCCGATTTCATTACAGCGATAGCAAACTCTTTTATCATACTCGACAAAAGTTGACTTGAACGACTCTTCTTTCAGTTTCTTCGCTGCATTGAAATCATCAACTGCTTTTTGACTAAAAATGTATTCCTTTTCTTCATCAACACTTGGACCAGCAAGAAATACTGGTTTGTCACTCTTTTTAGCCATCCCTTTTTCAAAACCAATTCCTTTTTTCTTCAAATTGTTATCATTTTTCTTGTTACCATTACCTTCCCATTCCTTTTTCCCAAAGTTGTTGACATGTGTTGTAACAAATGACCTTTTAGATTTTGAAAAAAATCCTTTGTTATTAACCTCATCAATGTTCATTTCAACCAGTTTGAAAACTTTCTCAACATTCTCAATTTTCACATTCTGAAGAGGATACTCGAAATCGGAGTAAAGTTTGTCTGTTCCAATCATAGTGTATACTACCATGATCGGATCATCATTTGCACTCTTGTCCTATTTCGGTATGAACCGTTCCAAAAAATTACCCTCATCTTCACATTCAGAACTGGAACTTTCCAAATGTGTTTTCACAGTTTCAAAATCTGAGTTATCACTCTCTTCATCTAACACTTTGTCAACAACGGTCTTTATAACCTGTGACTCATTATCAGTGTCGGACGGAGAGAATGTAACATCAATGTTCTCAGGCAATTCATCCTCAATTGTTTTCAACTTGAGATTCAATGCAGCTTCCACCCCATCTGGATACTTTTGAGTGTAATGATTCCACATTGGGGGTGGAACACTGTTAAAGACCGGATCAGCATATGGCTGCTGTGGAACAATCTGTTCAAGGATATATGATGAAGCCACATAACTCATCAATTTTTTATCAATTCTATCATTTTCAATTTTAGCTAATTCCAATTCTTTTTTTAATGATGCTATTGTATCAATATGAAAATTAACTTCCACTTGTTTATCAAAAAGTGTTGTTTTTGCTAATTTTGTGGCTTTATCATTTTCAACACTTTCTTCTTTAATCATTTTAATTGATCTGGCTAGAGTATCGTATGCTTCTTTAACTTGTCCTAGATCAAATTTTAACATATCAGCATGTTCTTTCAATTCCTGAAACTTAGTGTCTTTTTCAAGACACTCCATGCACGGTTGTAAACACTTTTGACATGGTGTTTCAGATATTGAATCCACTTTTTCAACAGCTTCTGCTTCATGAGCAGTTTTTACTTCCTGTTTACCGACATTTTCAGACTCTGACTCAGACAGTTTGACTGATTCGTTTCCCTGAACTCCAGATTCCTCTCGTTTGACAGACTCACTACTGACAGACTTAGACTCCTCAGATTCTGAGTCTACCTCTCTCAATTTCGCCATGAGAGCCTTGTCAGCAATTTCTTTCAATGTGTCTTCGTTCATTTCCTTTGTTACATCGATCATTTCTTCAACAAATTCTTTCTTTTCATCATATCTTTGACACAATCCGGTCCTTGGTTCTTCAAAGAAACCTGCAAAAGATTCAAAAATTTTAGGAGGCATGATAGATCTCAAAGAACTAGCTAATACCTCCTGCTCAGATTGAGATTGATGAACTTCAGCATCTATTTCTTCAAAATTGTCTGCTTTTTCAGTAAAAACCTCTTCAACAACTACAGAAACATCTTCAGTAACTGTTTCCGGTTCAGACACTATCTCAGAAATTTCCACAACTTCAGCCATCATAGCCTGTTCATTGCTACCGGGAATATATTTATCCCAGCTAAACCCTACAGCTACCTTCTCATCGTCTTGATTCACGATCATCGCCTTTTCCGGTTTATTCTCAATTTGTGGTCTTTGAACAGTAGGCTGTTGATTTGGTCGGTGATAGATGGCTTGCTTGTAGTAATCTTTTGTGAAAGGGTTCTGATGGTTGTTCACTTCACGATTCGGGCATTCTCTCTTAAAATGACCACGTTCTTTACACTTGAAACACGTAACTTTCGATTTATCGAACCCTAACTTCTGATCAGGACCTGAGAGACTGTTTCTGCCTGTGATCTCCATAAACCGTTGTGCTCTTCTAACCAAACTTGCCATGCCCCATTTTATATCAATCAGTTCAAGCTCCTCCGGGTCTATCTGGTCGTAATCCTCTTTGGTCATATCAGGATTACCAATCCTACCCGCCACTAAGCCTTCATAAGCCTCTAGAATGGAAGCAAGTACTGCAATGTGTTGTCTCGCGGCAGTTTCAGTAATTTCATTTCCATTCTTAATATTCACCGCGATGTTGCACTGCACCCCAGAAACATAAGCCTGATTATTTGAACTTGTAGAGCTTTGAGGTGAAGACTGCTCTTGAGCTTTGGAGTTTGGATCATAGTTCACAAATGGTGAAGGCTTGTTTGATGGTGGAGTGTTTGTAGAACCACTCAAATTTGTATCAGCACTAAAACCCGTCTGTATCTTTGGACTTTGATTTGTTGCTCCAGGAATACTTCCTTTGTAATACAGAGATATGTCTTGCTGCACATTTGCTGAATTCATTTGTTTAATCTTTGTTAGTTCCAATTCATGTGCCTCAATTTTCTCAATGAAACCACTCAAATTCATACTAGCAAAATTTGTATTGTTCTTTAACACCATCAGATATGTTCCCCATTCATCATAAGGTAATGCGTCTGCTAATTTGTCGATCCACTCTTCATTTGTCTTGGTTATCTTCAATCTTCTCATCTCCAAAACCAAATGACAGTATCGTTCAATCAATTGCTTCGTGGTTTCTCCATTCATTCCCGTAAAAATGTCAAACTGCTTGTTTATCAATGCCTTTTTGCTTTTCATCATCTCTCCACTTCCTTCAAACTTTAACAACAATTTATTCCAAAGAGATTTTGAATTGTCTTCGTGATGTAACAGTACCAAGATGTCCTCCTTAATTGCTTGTTGAAGGATGCTCATCATTTTCTTTTCAGCCTTAAAGTCAGCTTGTTCCGTTTGGGTCAAACTTCCCATCACTTTCGGATGACCCATAGCATTAACAGGAGGTACATACATATCATCAATCTTCAACCAGCTCTCAAAATGATTAGCTTGAACCCACGTTTTAAATCTTCCTGCCCAACTCGAATATTCGTCGATGTTCATGAGTTTAGGAGGCTTTTGCATTGTTCCCAGTTCGTTTTCTAAGTTGACATTTTGCATAATGCTAGCTGGACTTTGTACTGCACCAACTCCCGAAAACATGTTGTAAAAATCTTGGCTTTCCATTTTTAGTCGTAATAAAGAAATGTTTCAAACAATTCTGAATAAGCAAACCACAGTGGCTGAATAAGCAAAATCACAGAATTATCACTAAGCGAACCACCACAGAACTTTGGAGCGAACCAGAATATTGCACTAAAAGCAAACCAGGCAGTTCACTTTCGAGCGAACCTCAAATGATCTTTGGAGCGGACCAGAACAAATGTTGTTCAAGCGGACCAGACGAGCGAACCTCAAATGTTGTACTAAGAGCGAACTAGAACTGACACTGAAGCGGACCAGAAAATTGCACTAAGAGCGAACTAGAACTGACACTGAAGCGAACCAGAAAGTTGCACTAAGAGCAAACCAGAACTGACATTCGAGCGAACCACAACTTGCACTAAGAGCGAACCAGAACTGACATTCGAGCGAACCACAACTTGCACTAAGAGCGAACCAGAACTGACATTCGAGCGAACCACAACTTGCACTGGAGCGGACCAAAAACAACTTAAAATGTACTTTGGAGCGGTCCAGAAGAGCGAACCAGAAGCATGACGTAAGCGCGAACCATATTCACGAGGATTTTTGGATCACTTTTCGGCTGTATTTTGATTCGAATCTTTCAAGGATTTGTTATTAGTGTATTTAACACCTGTTGTCCAAATTTCAGTCCATTTCCACCGTTCAAACAGTTCAGATCTACAAAAGTTCATGTAAAACTCTTCGTATCTAGCAAACTAACTCACAACTGGCTCTGATACCAATTGTAGGATCGGTTTTGATACCGTTCGATTGCGTAATGAACGTTCGACGTGCGGAATCCGTGAACGTGCGTGACCGAACACACAATAACGTACTAGAAACGTGATTTACTAGAAGAATAAACGTGTATGGTACAAGAATCACATGTAGAGAGCTTTCTCTCTCTAGACTTTCTCTCTCTAGAATTATAAATGAACAAGTCTTCCCCTAGATTCTCCAAAAGCCCACTAATTATGACTTAATCACTCCTATTTATAGGTCAAGGGCTATTTTAATAAAACTTCATTAATTACAAGATTGCCACCTTGCCATTTCTAACTAAATATAACATTATGCGCTTGATTTCTTCTGGCTTTTCACTACGACTCGGATTGACGAAGGCAATAGACATTAAATGCATCAACACTTAATACCATAGCTTAACCATAACAAAGCTATATGAAATAAAATCATGCAAGATCATCCGTTTGATTAAGTTTTAAAACCAGTGTAACATACCAATGTCTTAGAGACTTACAACATTATAACATAAAACATTATCTTGAAAAACATAAACATCAACATGAGATAAACGCAGTTTAAGATTTGTGACTTGTCCAGGAAAGAGTCACATTTCCTAAACTGGGATGACCTTGGAACCCTTATGCATCGGGAAAACATAACATACCGCGCCAGATCTTTAATTTCCTGAAATACATGTAAGTTGAAAAATCAACAATAATGTTGAGCGAGTTCATGTGTAAGTGAGTATTGTAAAGCACTTGTAAGTATAAAAATTCCCTAGTATGTAGCAGTGTAAGGAAAAGAGATCACCAATGGTTTGCAAGGCCATTAGTATGTGTGAAGTGCAAGTAGGAAGACTCAAACCTAGCAAATTTAGCGTTGGGTACAAAGTCACTCAAGGTCCGTTCTACTGGGCCTCTCAGAGGTCCGTTCTGTTGGGCCTAGAGTTGGGCTCGCTACACCCAGATAGATCTACTGCTTACGTCCCTCGGTCCTTCGATGAGGATTAATGGTCTCCAGTTTCTGCCTACCCACTCACATGATCTAAGTAGTAAACCTCCTTACGCTAACCATACCGTGTATAAAGTACTTGTAAACAAAGTAACATGTATTTCTCCCCCGCAGTTAAGAAAACTGAAAACAGTTAGAGAAAAGGGGGACATGAACTCACAGTCGGTGCGTCTCTACCAAGTACTCCAAATCAGGCAGCTGTGCGACGACCTACAAGTGCTAATTCTATTAGACGGACGGCCGTGCCTTAGCTTTATAGTTTAAGTCTTTGGGAAATAGTTAGACAACTATTTCGTGTTTACGTTCTGTATATACTTGGTAGTTAATCTCCTTCCCAAGGATGGGGGATTCAATACATGTGCGTTCAAATTAAGTCATTAAGTCTCACTTAATATATATATATTTCCAATTCCAAAATATAAGTATTTTTCTCAAAAATATTATATTTTCATTTCACATAATTTTTCTCCAATAATACGTTGTTAAAATACGCGTTCATAAATGTTTCCGTAAGTGCGTAAGTTACGTTTTAACAATCGAGTGGTAATATAATTACCGGTGTAACTTATATATTTATGGTGAAAGCGTTCGTATTATTTTGGATTCGTTAACGTTCGTAAATATTATTTTTACTCTAAAAATAATATTTAAGTATTTCCACAAAATAATCATAAACAGTGTGTGAAAATATATATTTATCAAGTTAAATTCTGTGAAAATCCCACCTCCGAATATTTAGTAAATAAAGTCATGGCGAAATTTATGTTTCGAAAACATGTCAAAAATAATTCTAACGCTTGTAGTGTAAATGGTTCTAAGTGTTAGGTTTTTAGAAAAATTTCGCCAGAGTTTCCTCTGTAACTGGAGGTGGCCACGCTTTCAAGCGTATCATTTTCTTTAACAAATCAACTCAACAATTTTCTTTATTTGATCAGAACAACTTTTCTCACAACAACTAATCAACATATGTGTAAATTGCCAAAAATTACATGAACTTGTAGTTTTCCCAAAACTGTGGTGTAAATCCCCTTAAATTTAGTAGATCTTCATATAAGGTAATTTGATCTTGTAAAAACCTCGTTTTTAGAGAAAATCCATCTTTATAACTTCCCGTCATCTTTTACAAAAACTGTTATTTTGTCGGATCTTTTCATTTCACAAGTGTTTACACACTTGTGGTTTTATAAAAATCATGCTTGTTAGTGTAAAATCCATCTTTTAAATACATGATTTCTTTGATACGTGATTTCATGATTCGCGTGTGGTAGAGTTTCACCTTTTAACCCTTGTATCCTTCAAAACATGCTTATGTTAAGATCCGTGACCTTACCAAACCGGGTTAAACGATGATCCGAGCTACCACATCATAGATCGGGCCTAAATAATCATACATTTTAATTACTACAAGTTTTACACAACTCATGTGCTTTTAACCAACAATACTTGCAAGTTTAGTAAACTTTAATGCTTCAAAATGCAAGATTCCGAGTTTTAATCATCATACATCTTATTAACAACCTTAGATTAGTTCAAGTACGAGTTTTAAGCATTATACCTCTAGCTCGAGGCTAGGGAAGAATCTACGCGCAAATGAGGTGGATAAAAGCTAAGTAGAGAGGTCCTTCGCGTTCCGCTTGCACCAAGCTTCCTAATACGAGACCCTTGATGCTTGAATAACCTTGGAATATGAAGATCGAACTAGAAAATGGATGGAGGGCCAAGGGGGTGTTCGGCCGTGAGTGTGGAGAGCAAGAGAGAGAGAGTTTTGTGGTGAGTTGTGAGATGGATGATTATGTTGTGTTAATGATGTTACTTATAGACATTACCTAGGTTTATTATCCACTAGATCATATGTATGCAAGATACTAGACATATTAGATTAAAATAATCAAGTTTAGTACATGGTGTGTCCCCCAAGGGGACGATTTGGTTAGGGGGGGGGGTACCTAGTTCGATTTCAACCAACTAGTTAGACATTAGTTTGGTTAAGTTAAGTGTTAACTAGGTTAGTGGTGTGTCACGTGTTACAAAGGGTGTTAGGGTAATCAGGGACCCTAACTGGCTCAGAAAAAGATAAATAATGAAAATAACAATATTTTCATGTTTCGGGTAACGCCCGGTTGTTCGGTTGGATAGTAATCCGTTAAAGCGCTTAATAAAGCTTTAAAGTGTCGTTATTGTTATTTTTAGTGACACAACTTATTTCCGACACTTTGGAAAGTGTCTAGTAATATTTTTCTCATGTTTTGGCACTTTACTAGTTAGCTAGAAGCCGGATTGTTATGTAAAGTGCTGAGTTTTGTGTTTAGAGTACGTTTTAGGCACATCCAGTCATTGTAACTTATTCCTAGAGACGCAGTTCTACAACCTTTGTATCCCTACACTCACCATTAGTGTAGCAATTATCTCAGGCTCTTACAGGCCTTAGAGGCAGTGTCTGCCTGATGCTGGCTTTATCAGCATGTTCAATAGGTTATCCGCTATTGTGCTACTGTGCTTTTTGTGCATCATGTTTGTCACTAAGGTTCAGTATGTAAATAATGTAGTGACGATAAGTAAAGTATGATGCAAGTAAGTACATGTATCAGATATCAAGTAGCAGTTCATCAGCTAGTTCAAACAAGCACAGTAATTAAGCAGTAATTAATCATTAATTAAGTCGTACGGATACCTGGTTTGGTGAGGGTTGTCACACTAAGCGGTTGTTTAGACCGCTTATCTTACGACCCTATATAAGCACTAAACTAAAAGTGACGAGTTAAACATGTTAAAACATGTTTAACTAAGTTAAAAAAACAAGTTTGAAATCAAAAAAAGGGTTTTGATACCCAAGAATAGTTTGGTTGCAAAATACGCATAAACGCGTATTTTGATCGAAACTATGACTCGTCACTACGCCTAATTAACGTCGTAATCAGTAGGTATAGTCACAAGGGACTATGACCATCGTGATTACGCTCACGTTGCAAAGTTCAAACGAACTTTGTGTTGACCATAGACTGGTCAAAGCAGAAAGTCAAACACTGTTTGACTTTCACACTTGAGAAGAAATAACAAGAATGAAAGAAACTTACAAAAGGTCCAAGCAAGGAAGTTTTGATTTAAAATTACTCAGGTATGAAGTATACACTCCAACTTAGAGCAGATTGAATCAAAATGTGAGTTGGAATGAAATGAAATGGTGGGTATTTATAGGAAACATTGAATCTATGAGATCATTACAAGTGTTTTTGATAGGATCAAGGCTTGATCCAACCCATACACTTGTGGCCCATGGTTTCTAATACAATGGGAGCTCATAAACAAGACCATGATATGCCAAAACCTGGGTTAAAATTAGAGTAAATAGGCTGCTGGAACAAATTCAATGAATCTGATATGCTACTCTGTCATGTCCCGCATAGAAATACCCCTCAGCTTACGCGGCCCGCGTGGGCATGTTTGGCAGATTGGTAGAAATGGTCCCTAGATGAGTAAAACTTGGTTTTTGATGCATTTTTGACACCTTTATGCCCCCGTTAACCCCATTTCAAGGCTCTACAATGAAGTTAAAGTATAGGGAACATGAAATATTCTCAAAAACATCTCGGATGTCGGTTCGTTTGGCCGTATGGTTACGTTATTCGGTTAATTACGATGAAAAATCGAAAGGACGCAAAAACGATCCAAATTACGCGACGAATGGTATTTTTGCATTCCAATGACTAAACTAAAATATTTTAATGATTACAAAAATTTTTGGATGCCCGGATATGTTCAGAATGTAAGATATGCGCGAAAATGCAAACTTATGCACTTATTGACGTTTTTAGTCCCTGTTTGATCAAAAAGTTTATTTTTTGCGCACCAAACACCTCAAAGCCTATTTCTAAGCTATGTAAAGGATATTTAGGGCATGTTAAACTTATGATCAAGTTCTGGAATGTTCGTTACCATACAAATCGGCATAGTTTCGCAGTTTGACATAAATAGTCCCTGCGATCGAATAAACTTGTTTTCGACATACCAAACCATCCAAAACTTATTTCTAAGTTATGTAAGGGTTATTTAAGGTATGTTAAGCCTATGTAACTATTCCGGAGTGTTTGTCGCGTTAAAATGATTACGTTTACGCATCAGTTTGCGTATAACTTTCTAGAAAGCGATTTAAAGCTCGAAATTGATATGTGCAAATGATACACATATTTATGCAAAACCCAAGTATGAAACACAATATTTCCTTGATTTTGTATTTGTATGTTGGTCGTAGAGACACAGATGTCACAGTCTCCGCTACTTTAGGAAATTTCATCCAGAAATTTATTCGTAGGAGTCTGTCTGTAACATTGTGTTAAACAATCGTCTTTTAGGGAATCTAGGGCGTCATCTGTTTGCGTAGAGTAACCTATCAAAGATTTCCATGCAAGGCATAATCTTGTAATTTCCTAGTGGATATACTTTGAAGCAAAAAATGAACGGTTGATTCATTTTTTCCAATGGATTCTTTGTTAGATATGGAAATGAAAGATGAATAGGTAATTTGTTTCCAATGGATATTTCTTCAGAAGCGAAAATGAATGGATGATTCGTTTTCCTCAATGGGTATTTCGTCAGAAGTGGAAATGAAGGATTATTTGAATAAGATATTCATTTCCCCAATGGATATTTCTTCAGAAGCGAAAATGAATGGATGATTCGTTTTCCTCAATGGGTACTTCGTCAGAAGTGTACATGAAGGATTATTTGAATAAGATATTCATTTCCCCGATGGATATTTCTTCAGACGCGAAAATGAATGGATAATTCATTTTCCTCAATGGGTACTACGTCAGAAGTGGAAATGAAGGATTATATGAATAAGATATTCAATTCCCCGATGGATATTTCTTCAGAAGCGAAAATGAATGGATGATTCATTTTCCTCAATGGGTACTTCGTCAGAAGTGGAAATGAAGGATTATTTGAATAAGATATTCATTTCCCCCCCTCAATGGGTACTTCGTCAGATGTGGAAATGAAGGATTATTTGAATAAGATATTCATTTCCCCGATGGATATTTCTTCAGAAGCGAAAATGAATGGATGATTCGTTTTCCTCAATGGGTACTTCGTCAGAAGTGGAAATGAAATATTATATGAATAAGATATTCATTTCCCTGATGGATTTTTCTTCAGAAGCGAAAATGAATGGATGATTCGTTTTCCTCAATGGATACTTCGTCAGAAGTGGAAATGAAGGATTATTTGAATAAGATATTCATTTCCCCGATGGATATTTCTTCAGAAGCGAAAATGAATGGATAATTCATTTTCCTCAGGGGGGGTACTTCATACGAAATGAAAATGAACACGGTTCATGAATATATTATTCATTTCCCTCAACAGGTATTTCTTTCAGAAGTGAAAAATGAATAGCTAGTTCATTTTTCCTCAGCGGGTACTTCATCAGAAATGGAAATGAATAGAGTTAACTTTAGATACATGACAAAACTTGGTGTGATTTCTGTGCACTAAATTCCATAATTATGTATGCATCCATAATTATGCAATTTCTTGCACAGTTCTCACAGTTTGTTTTATAATGTGTAGGGGATAGAATTTGTTGAATAATCTTGAGATAACTTCGATTAGGTCAACACATAAACACATAAGCACATAATTGTTCACTTGGTTATTAATTTGTTATCGGTTTGTTATTAATTGTTATTAACTTGTTGTTGATTTGTACATGGGTATTCAAGGTACACCAGGAACCCAGTCAATGGACTTCAACATCCTCAAGAATCCATCTGTAAAGATAGGATGATCTTATAAGAATCCGATTTCGATTACAAGGAATCGTAACATTCGAATTAGCACACAAAGAATCCAATTAAGGACTTGGATTGCTGTGCTTTAAACGTTTACAAGGGTCTAACTATGAAGATATGAAGATCCTATATAGATTTGGAATTCGTATTGCGGGAAGAGTTTAGCAATCTTATACTAGGTATGCTATAACAACATATGAAGCGAAGTGTTTATGAAATCAAGGTGCTAGATATGCTAAGACAACATATGAAGCAAACGGATCCTTGATATCATTTGTGCTAAGCATGCTAAGACGGTGTACAAAGCAAGGTGTTTTTGGAAATCGCGTGCTACGTATGTTAAGGTAACATACGAGCAAAATTGTTTTTGAAAGCTATGCTAGGAATTAAAAATATGATGTTGAAAACCTTTTGTAATGTTTTTGAAATCTTGTACTAGGTATATTAGGTAAACATTTTTATAAGATGTTTTAAAACCATGTGAGATGATTTTGGAAACATGAATGGGGTTTTTTTATTGAAAACATGCATAATTTTTTGAAATCATATGCTGTATAAAATATCGTGAAGTCGGGAAGATATGATAAGTAAGACCAATCAAAGGCTTACGGAAGTACCCTTGGGTATCCTATTAAATAAATCTTTGGGTATTCGTCCAGAGTTGTAACTTGCGCCTTGTACTTCGTTTTCTTTAGAAGAAATGAGTACTTAGGATTTTTGTGGAGATCGCAAGAGATCACAAAATGGAAGAATTTCGAGAGTAGTTTGTTCTTCAAGGAACACGGTTCCTTGATCGTCGGTATCGTAGGGGATATGTCGTTCATACATGTAACCATATTTGTACATCGTAATGTAAATAAAAGATTTATTTAAAAACCAAAAACAGCTGTTTCATAGACCTTGATGACAATAGAAAATAATACATAAGGCTCGATTGTTTCTAAACAACATCGTCTTCCAGTCAGTCAAATGCTCATCCCTGTGCTGGATTCGCATTACCAAGTTTTGGGCAATTGTTTCGGAAATGGCCCGTCTCGCCACAGTTGTAGCAAGAATCTGGTGGAAAACGAGATTGTGATGGGTTGTTATCAACTTGATTTGGTGGAGCTATAGCTTGACAAACTCTAGTTGTATGACAAGTAAGACCACAATTTAGGCATTTGCGGCACTTAACACTAGCATGATGATGAAGGTTACATTGGTTGCACAAGGGTGCAGTTCCGTTGTATAGCTTCTTAGCAGGGGGTTGAGCTGGTTGGTTAGGGACAGCTTGATCGTTTTCAGCAATCACGGCAAAATTCTGAGAAGCCTTACACTTCTTTGACTTCTTGGAGGATTCAGTCTGCTTATCCTTCGATTTCGTTTCATCGGTTGGTTTCTTGTTGCCTTTTCGGAAAAGTTTACCTTTCCTGATCTGAGATTCAGTCAGGGTAGTGGATAGGTCAATGGCCTGTCTAACTGCAGTAGGGTTGCTACCAGTAACAATGACCTGTACTGAGACAGGGAGGCCATCAATATACTTTTCAATTGCCTTATCCAAAGGCGTAACTATGGTTGGGCATAACAGACTTAATTCCTCATATCGATCCGTGTAGGCTCGATACTCACCACTATCCTGCTTAAGATAGTCGAATTCCCTTTCCAATGCCCTGATTTCATGACTAGTCGAATTCCCTATCCTTCTTAAGATAGTCGAATTCCCTTCCCAGGTTTGAGCTAGTGCCACATTAGCACCCCTATCTCTCATCACACCATTCCACCATGTTAAAGCTCGTTTCTCAAAGACACTAGATGCGAATTCAACCTTTCGCTCATTTGGACACTGAACATGTCTGAATGTAGTTTCTAGACTCTCGAACCATTGCAGGAGTGCGGTTGCTCCTTGAGACCCAGAAAAGTTTGATGGCTTAGCTGAATTGAACGTTTTGAAGTTACACGGAGCATTATTGTTGTTATTGTTGGCTTGGTTAACTTAAGTAATGATGTTTGGGAGTGCAGCAGCCATTTGCTGCGCAATGATAGTTGCCAGTTCGGCATTAGGTATCTGATTGTCACGTCAAGGAAGCATTCTAAAAGAGGAAACATGAGAGAAAACGAGTGAGATGACATTGGGTAAGAATAGAATGTTACAATTATCGACCAAAAAGCATAGATGGTGGTCATTTGTTCGTACCACTAAGCAAACAAACGACGC
>JARYGA010004997.1:0-69777 GCA_030545235.1 Helianthus tuberosus
ATATATCTCTCCCTAGAGCACACACATATACACTATCTCTCTGTTAACTTCCACCTAACAACACCATCATATCTTTCAACCTCCACCATCAGCCACCACCACCACAACCTGCCACTACCACCTACCAACCTGCCACCACACCATCCACCTTACACGACCTAAAAATCCTAAAACCACCACAATCGCAACACCATCTCCACATGGAGAAACCAGAGAAATCGAGTGTTTGTCTATCTCGATGATGTCAAATCGAAAGATGGTTATAGGTGGTGGTTCGCCACCCAGCGGTGCTAAGGTTTCAAGGTACAAGTGGTGGTTGTAGACCGTGGATGGTTAGGGTGTAACGCTTCGCATTTCCGTACTTTCCTTATTTGGAAATTATTGTTATAATTCTATTTTTGGAAACTTGTATTTGTATTGTACCATATTCCTTTTTTCAACTTTGTAATTCGAGACTATTGATCATAATGAAATTCAAATGTTTTATTCACAATTATCTTACACATTTTAGACTTGTTTACATGTTCATACTCAAAATCTATGTTTAAAACACCATTATACATGCTTTATACTTGTACATTACACAATTACACTTGTTACATCGAAAACCGGCTAAAATATGAACTTAACCAAACTTAGACCTTCGAGAGGATGGACAAGCCTGATGTGCGATAAAGTGTCGTATATTTTAGGTGTATATTTTAAGCCCTTTTTAACACTTATTTTAGCCAAGTTTTAAATTTATAAAACACGATACTTCACTAACACTAAACACACATATGGGCAAGTGCACCCATCGTTGAGTGTAGTATAGCGTTGGTAAGATACCGAGGTCGTCCAAGGACACAAGAGCTTTTAATACCGGTTTATCCTCAACGTCTAACCAAAATAAAAGTTTGGAAAAATGTTTTAAACTAAGAAAAATAAAAACTAACTAAAATGCTGAAAATAAAAATAAAATAAAAACAGATAGACAAGATGAATCACTTGGTTCCGACTCATATCTAGTATAACCTTTGATTATTTCCGCACTTTTGCACATAATTAAGAGATAATCTTAGTTATTGTAGTAGGCCCCTCTTTTGAAGGTGACGTTACCCTCACCCCAGTAGTTTGAGTCAGCAGGGATACAATCCTAAAGGGGTGGATTATTGGAAGATAATGAATTAAGTTATTAATGCAGTATTGTGGTAGGCCCCGCTTTTGGCGGTGACGTTACCCTCGACTAAGTAGTCTGAGTCAGCAGGGATACAGTCCTAAATAGCCGGGTTATAATATTAATAGTAGTTAACTTATGAGGGGATCAAAGAGTTTGGACCCCCGCCATCCAATACCGTGAAGTATTGAAGGAGGTCCTACTAAATTTGACCCAGGTCCATTGCAGGACCTCTAAACGCTGAACAATGGCAAGACCTTTACCAAACCGTTCCCTTAACCCCCTACCAGGTAGCCAACATACCTCCATATAGACCGTGGAGATATGAATGGTGAAAATCCTTTATTTTATATAGACAGTAAAATAATGCCAAGACACCACGGACAAACGATAAGGAAAGATCACCTTCAACATAAGTAACTAGTTATTAAAGTCATTAATACAAAACCAAATAAAAAGTGCAAAAGATTAGAAATAAAAAGTATTATACTAGACACTTTGTCTTCACCAAGTGATGTAAGAGACTTAGGCAAACATGGCCTTGATTGTCAAGAACTCTTACGATCAATCTTGGATCCCGAGACGACTCACACACTCTATGATGGACAATGGATGATGGTGGTGGATGATGGTGTTGTGATGGTGGTGGGTGGTGGATGAAGTGTGAGAGAGGTGGTGTGCCAAGGGATGAGTTGCAATGAAACCAAGCACTCCTATTTATAGGCTGAACAGAGGCCTGGGCACGGCCCCGTGTTCGCTGGGCACGGCCCCGTGCCCGTCTGACACTCTCTCTCTTCATTAATTGTAATTCGCAATTACAATTAATGCGCCTGCAGTACTTTCGGCACGCCCCCGTGTCCGCTGAGCACGGCCCGTGGTGGGCAATAGAAGCTTCTATAGGTTTGTCTTTTCTGCTGCTTCTTGGGCACGGCCCCGTGCTGGCTGAGCACGGGGCGTGTTCAGCCTTCTGTTTTCTCTATTTTGCTTTGGAAGGTGCCGTTGAGGGTTCGGGCAATCCACTAATGTTCCTTTTCTTGTATTTATGTTGGATTTAGCTGTCTTTTTGCTTCTTTTGCGTTTTTGAGCTCATTTAATCCTGAAAATACAAAAGGAAGACAAAAACACTCTTTTTCCAATATTAGTACTAAAAAAGGGTTAGTTTTATGCCTCATTTGATGTAATTTATATGTTGCATTTTACACACATCAAATACCCCCACACTTGAACTTTTGCTTGTCCTCAAGCAAAACTCTTTAATACGTGGCTTACACTCCCAAATGGAATAGGTAGAAGAGAAGGTTTTGGGTTTGTCATAGAGTGTCGGGATTTCCAAGATCTTTTTGGGTTTTATTTTTATTTATTTACACTCCTATTCGTAATGATTTATTTAGAACTGTTCATAAAAGAAATTACTTATTTGGGCATAACATAATTTTTTTAAAATTCTATTTATATACAAGTTCACATACCTCACGGGGAAATCACTCACACTCGGCTGAAAGTGTATTTTTAGTGAATCACTCGAGAGCGGCATGGAACTTATTCCTACCATAGGCTTGCCAAGAAATCAATCCTCCTCCTTTTTAACTTTTATACCTTTGTAGATATCAAGAGGACTTTGTGGGTTAAGGGTTGGCTAGGGTTAAAGGTAGGTGGTTGGGTTAGTGGTTAGTAGAAAAAGGGCTAAAAAGCGTAACAAGTGTCGGTTTTCGTATTTTTGCAACTTTTTATTTTTGATGAAGCTTTTATTCAAACAAAGTTATTTTTGATTACTTTGTTTGTTTATTTTCTTTTTGCTTCATTTTTTTTTTTTTTTTTTGAAGAACCGAACTTGTTACTAAAATAAAGGGTTAAAAATGAAAAAGGTTTTGGTGGGTGAAAGGGTTTTTGTTTTGGGTGATGAAACGAAAAGGTTTAGGCTCAAAGGGGCTAACTAGGGGGATTTTTGGGTAGGTGGTAAAAGAAAAAGAAAAATAATGGTGTAGAAATGAAAAAGGGTTAGTCCTAATGCCTCCATCATGTACTTACTCGGGTTTAAGTTGATAAGGACCGGGAATGTATTGTCATGGCAAGTTCTAGAGTCGTAAGAACCAAGCGGCTATTCACACAAGAAACGAAAAATGAGCATTTAGTCAAATGATATGAAATTGTGTGCTCAATAAAGGCTCAAAACTCACTTTTGTGGGAATGGGTTTTTATGTGATCAAGTATATATAATCAAATTTTAAATAAGTTTGTCATGCCTTTTCATAATTTTCTTATGTTGGTTCTTTTTATCACTACGCTATCGGTTGTAAATTTGTAAAAATATAACCTTTTTGAGAGCTTGAATTTCCCGAGTTAAACCTAGACAAGTAAAAAAAATGAAATTTTTGAAAAAATTTGGGGTGATTAGCGGTTCCAATAGAGTTTTGTGTAAGGCTTGTATTTAGGACTTGCAAAATTCAAGGTTTTAGCATCCCCCCCACACTTAAATTACACATTGTCCTCAATGTGTCCCAAAAATAAATTTTTAGGTTGATTAGATGTGTAAATTAGTGTTTAAAAAGCAAAATTTTGTGTTACTGGGCACTGAACACGGCCCCGTGTTATCCGGGCACGGCCCCGTGTTCAAGTGCCAGTAACAAAATTGAAATAAGAGAAACAGAAGTCTGGACACGGGGGCGTGTTGGGTGAACACGGCCCGTGTCCAGTTACCTGTACTGGGCGTTTTCTGCAGGTGGTTCGACACGGGGCCGTGTTGGTTGGGCACGGCCCGTGTTGAACCTTCTGAAAGGGAGAAAATTGTCGGGTTGCCTTGTTCTTGTGCATGGGATCATTTTTCTCGTTCCCCTTTTTCAGTCTTTACCACCATGAGTGTGTTACAAACCATCCAAACATTAAAACCATCATTTCATTTCATCATAGAGAGAACTTACATAACCCTAAATTAAACTAGATAAAAGAAATAACAAACCACGGAGTCCTAGCCTTTTCTTTATTTTAATTTAGCAAAATTTCCAAGAAATACTAAATCTTGGTTAAACAAGGCCTTAGTGAACTCCTTCTTCCGAGTGCGGTTCTCCTCAAATGTCGGCGAGCCATTCTTCTATCTCCCTTGGAAGGAGAAAAGAAGGCTCATTGGCATTGGTTTGAGGAGTTTCAACTTCCACCGGGATCTCTTGTTGGTGTTCCATGGGAGGTTCCGCCGGAAGGTCTTCCCACCCGGTAGGGTTGTTGATTCCGAGAGCCAGGTTCCAATCCTGCTGAGGGAGGATTGGTTCCATTGGAGGTGCTACAAGAATATTTAACCTCTGGTGCAAGAGGTTAATTTCTTGGAAGCTGCTTTCAAGTCCCATCGTAAGATCGTTAATACGGTCGATAAGGACCTCCTCTACTGAAGTCATTTCATCGAGAGCCTCCCTTAATGCTATCACATAGTGAACAAGTGTAGCTTCAATGGAGGGTCTTCTTCCTCTTCGGTTGTTTGACGAATGCACAGAAGATGTATCGCTGTTTTCACTCGGCATCCTACGAAAAATAAACTAAAAATAGCTTATTTAAGGAAACAGTAACCGGACACGGCCCCGTGCTCACTGAGCACGGCCCCGTGTCCATCTTTCTGCAGAGTTTTGGAACAAGAAAACTTGTATTTTTAAGTTATTTTCTGAATGTTGTAGGCCCTTTTTGGCTACTATAACTTAAAACCATGTTTCATAACATGTTTTTACCAAGATTCTTTGAACAAAACTCATTTATCCCTACCATAGAGTTGGAGGAATTCCAAACTTTCAATGGTAGTTCTTGGAGAAAGATGAAGAAGAAGGAAATTACTAAAAGAGGAAGGGACAAGATGGGTTGTTGGAACCTTCTTTTAGACTTACCTAGGATAGTTTGAGAGAAGATTCCTGCAAATCTCTGCCCCAAGTTGGTCCAAATGTGCAGAATTCTTGGCTGCATTTATAGAAAATGACAGCAACCTGGACACGGCCCCGTGTTCAGTGGACACGGCCCCGTGTGCAGGTGGAGTTCTGACACAGTTTGTCCGTATTCTGACGTACTGATCAGAAAGGAATCTTTCGATGGACACGGGGGCGTGTTGGCTGGGCACGGCCCCGTGTCTACAGACTGTTTTATGAAGTTGTCTAGTTTTTTTAAGGAATTTGTTTGTATCGGGTGGTTCCTGACTGGTTGGAACAACCCCAAAGTGCCTAATATACCTTAATTGTCCTAGACTAAGGCGAGAACGCAAGAGGTTGTCGGTGAGGGTAATTCCTATTTTCATTCTAGGTGGACAAGTCCAACCCTTTTCCGGGCTCTTGTTAAAGAAGGTGTATGCCGAATCGCTCAGGTCTATGTATGCACCGAACGAAGTCGATGGAGAGTCCTTCACGGCACAATCGACACAGGGACGACTATCGTCCAAGTCTTTGCTAGGTACGAAGGTATTTTCGGGAGCAACGAGGTTGTCGGAATGCGGTACCAACATTTCTTCATGGGTATCGTCTTGGGGCGGATTAGTAAAATCCTTCCTAAGCTCTTCTATCCATTTCAGAATTAGCTCTTCTAGTTGAAATAATTCGCTAAGGAACATTTCCCCTAGAATATCTGGCTGGGCGCATTCGAGGGAGAAATAGTGCTTATTTTTACTTTCGCCCCTCTTAAGGTTGTGAGAAGATCGTGGGTCCATGTAGTGGGGCCTATAATTTAGGAAGTAACATTTTACTTCTTCATGTTCGCCACCACATAATTGACACCACGTACCATAAGAGTGCCGAAAGTAAAAATAATTACTATCACTCATGTTTATGTCAGAAATTACCAACCGTCGGGATCTAACGGTTCTGTTTTCAGTAACTGAAACTTGGGCACGGGGGCGTGTTGAGTGGACACGGCCCCGTGTTCAGCTTACTGTCTGATGTAAAACAGGATTGCCAGTTCCAATGATTGAGCACGTGGGCGTGTTCAGCGGGCACGGCCCGTGCTGAGCTCTGCAGAAGCTGAAAAACTAAGAAAATCCTAAAAAAAAAATAAAAAGAAAAATAAAAGATGATTAGGCCGTTGATTCCTAACTTTCTTAAAATCCTTGTGTCCCCGGCAACGGCGCCAAAAAACTTGATGTGCGATAAAGTGTCGTATATTTTAGGTGTATATTTTAAGCCCTTTTTAACACTTATTTTAGCCAAGTTTTAAATTTATAAAACACGATACTTCACTAACACTAAACACACATATGGGCAAGTGCACCCATCGTTGAGTGTAGTATAGCGTTGGTAAGATACCGAGGTCGTCCAAGGACACAAGAGCTTTTAATACCGGTTTATCCTCAACGTCTAACCAAAATAAAAGTTTGGAAAAATGTTTTAAACTAAGAAAAATAAAAACTAACTAAAATGCTGAAAATAAAAATAAAATAAAAACAGATAGACAAGATGAATCACTTGGTTCCGACTCATATCTAGTATAACCTTTGATTATTTCCGCACTTTTGCACATAATTAAGAGATTATCTTAGTTATTGTAGTAGGCCCCTCTTTTGAAGGTGACGTTACCCTCACCCCAGTAGTTTGAGTCAGCAGGGATACAATCCTAAAGGGGTGGATTATTGGAAGATAATGAATTAAGTTATTAATGCAGTATTGTGGTAGGCCCCGCTTTTGGCGGTGACGTTACCCTCGACTAAGTAGTCTGAGTCAGCAGGGATACAGTCCTAAATAGCCGGGTTATAATATTAATAGTAGTTAACTTATGAGGGGATCAAAGAGTTTGGACCCCCGCCATCCAATACCGTGAAGTATTGAAGGAGGTCCTACTAAATTTGACCCAGGTCCATTGCAGGACCTCTAAACGCTGA
Source organism: Helianthus tuberosus (assembly GCA_030545235.1). NCBI lineage: Eukaryota > Viridiplantae > Streptophyta > Magnoliopsida > Asterales > Asteraceae > Helianthus > Helianthus tuberosus. The sequence goes on from JARYGA010004997.1 coordinate 6,990, forward strand.
ACAATGGCAAGACCTTTACCAAACCGTTCCCTTAACCCCCTACCAGGTAGCCAACATACCTCCATATAGACCGTGGAGATATGAATGGTGAAAATCCTTTATTTTATATAGACAGTAAAATAATGCCAAGACACCACGGACAAACGATAAGGAAAGATCACCTTCAACATAAGTAACTAGTTATTAAAGTCATTAATACAAAACCAAATAAAAAGTGCAAAAGATTAGAAATAAAAAGTATTATACTAGACACTTTGTCTTCACCAAGTGATGTAAGAGACTTAGGCAAACATGGCCTTGATTGTCAAGAACTCTTACGATCAATCTTGGATCCCGAGACGACTCACACACTCTATGATGGACAATGGATGATGGTGGTGGATGATGGTGTTGTGATGGTGGTGGGTGGTGGATGAAGTGTGAGAGAGGTGGTGTGCCAAGGGATGAGTTGCAATGAAACCAAGCACTCCTATTTATAGGCTGAACAGAGGCCTGGGCACGGCCCCGTGTTCGCTGGGCACGGCCCCGTGCCCGTCTGACACTCTCTCTCTTCATTAATTGTAATTCGCAATTACAATTAATGCGCCTGCAGTACTTTCGGCACGCCCCCGTGTCCGCTGAGCACGGCCCGTGGTGGGAAATAGAAGCTTCTATAGGTTTGTCTTTTCTGCTGCTTCTTGGGCACGACCCCGTGCTGGCTGAGCACGGGGCGTGTTCAGCCTTCTGTTTTCTCTATTTTGCTTTGGAAGGTGCCGTTGAGGGTTCGGGCAATCCACTAATGTTCCTTTTCTTGTATTTATGTTGGATTTAGCTGTCTTTTTGCTTCTTTTGCGTTTTTGAGCTCATTTAATCCTGAAAATACAAAAGGAAGACAAAAACACTCTTTTTCCAATATTAGTACTAAAAAAGGGTTAGTTTTATGCCTCATTTGATGTAATTTATATGTTGCATTTTACACACATCAAAGCCTCTTCGCACGAAAGGGACTTTCCTCTTCGTGCGAAGGGCCAATCGCTCCAAGACCTCACTCACTCCAAGCCACTCGCGCGAAGATCCCATTCGCTCCAAAGCCACATTTCAGCCTATAAATACGTGCCAAACCCCATTCATTTCACTTTCCCAGTTGCCCAGGCCCTCTCAGACGCTCTGAAACTCTCATTTGAAAGCAGAAGCATTCAATAATCACTTTCTTTCATTTACTTTACTTTTCTTGCATTTTATTTCATTTCTTTAACTTTTCTTCCAAATCATCTTGTTTGATATATCTCTTAGATGGTTTCCACAAGTTTGCCTTGGCAAACTGATGGTGAAACCTCACCACTTTGGAGGTACAAACAAAGATTTAAAACCTTGATTTTAATCTTATTCTTGCACTTTAAATTCTGTTTTATTACGAAACTTGATGGAATTTGGTACCCACCAGGCTCACAACTCAATTTATAGTTGTGGGTTTGCGTTAGGGTTAATTTTCATCAAGGAAATGACCTGTTTCGAAGGAAGCAAACAGTTATTTTGACGGATTTACATCCCTTCGCACGAAGGAAGTCACCCCTTCGCGCAAGTGGGCAGTCCCCTTCGCACAAAGGGACTGTGTTACGTGTTTTCGTTTTTAATTTCTTTTCTGTTCGATTCAAGTTTATCAGTACTTCAAATGTTGAAGTCATTCCAGATTCACCATCCTCAATTTGGATGAATCTGAGTTGTGACATAAGTGTGAACTGTGGGAGCCTTGGCTTTCCAACCTAGTTCCACCACCTCATTTGTGTACCATACGAATGAACACAAAATAGTTTGCTAGAAACAAAGTAAGCGAACCCCGCCTCGCCTCCAACATTTGCCATGTTGGGTATGACACGCCTGGGTTATTCTTATTTGACTGTTTGGGTATTTTATTTCCTGTTTTCACTTTCTATGACAATTACTATTACTGTTTTAACGTTAAAACCGTTTACAGTTAAATTTTACGTGCGAATTCTCACACAACTGGACCATTCGCACAAATGGATATTGCCATTCGCACGAAGGGTACAGTAACTTGAATTAATTTATACTTTTTTGTATTTAAAGTCTGATCTGAACCCTTTATCACATTAGAACACTCATACCTTCGTTTACCCATTGTAGGGTAACCTCAGTGTACCGACCCTCATCCTTTCAGCTCTCGGTTTAGTGGAACCTACGCAAAACTATGAGTATATTCTATCCTATTTTCAATTTTACACACTTTGGGTGCAACATGTACAACTATACAAAAACACGAAATCACTATTAAACTTGTTACAATCACACTCTATCCACTTTCAACATGAGACTTGTTTTATTCTTGTTAATCTTGCATTCTATGTATACCTGTGTCTACATGCTCATTAACTTTGCAAGCTTACCTTAACAATTATAGCGCTATAGGACTAACGTCCCGCCCATATTCTAGTGGTATTGTTAAGTAAACTATGTTACACCATTTTAGTTTCGACGATGTTTGGTAATCACGATTGCGTTAAACTCTGGTTTGACATATAGCTTACACTTGTTTAGTATGTTAGTAACAGGATATACATTTTATCATGTTGGATATGAGCAAACTCTTTTCACTATTATGCTATGTTATCAAACTTGTATACTCGCCAACTTTTGTTGATTATTATTTTGATACATGTTGCAGGTCACTAGTTGATGATATGAAGAAACTCATTTAGGGTGGATTTAGATACACACCTTAAAGATAAACTTAAATTTCTATTTCATGATGTTTGTTACAATTTGATGTATTTGGTGTTGAACAATGTATTTCACTTTTAGTATTTATGCAAATCAAATTAATTATATATTGTCACATTTAGTGTTATGATGTCTCGAGCAATCTTGTTTTCATCTCACTCCGATGTTTCCTCCATCGATTGGGGTGTGGCATAGGGTGTTGAATGGGTGTTGGAAGGGAAGGGAAGGGGGTGGTGGTTCCGGTCATCTGGAAGGGAAGTAGATGGTAGTGGTCGACGGCAGGTGGTGGTAAGTTGTGGTGGCAGCGATTGTTGTTGATAGGTGGTGCTAATGGCGGGCAGTAGTGGTAAGTTGTGGTGGTGAAAATGTGCTTTTTAATTTTTTATGTTTTGAACGGGTCTTTCAACAACCCCAAATTCCAACCCAACAATTTCTCTAAAATTGTAAAGGAACAAACTGAAGATTATTAGGATACTTAATTTTTAGGTTTTGTGTTAGTTCTTCACCATTTGTTTCTTCAACAATTCAAGATCTTAAAGATGATTCTTTGTTGGTTGTGGAAGTTAGAGAGAGAGAATGAGAGTTAAAAGAGAGAATGAGAGGAGAGAGAGGATCTGATTTATTTATTTTAGTATTTTAGTATTTAGGGTAAAATGACTAAAATACCCTTATGTGGAGTCCACTTGGTCATATTTAACCATGAAAAATAAATGGGTTAGGGCCAAAGGACATAATGTGCAAAGGTTTGTAAACATAGAGTACGTTTTTTTGTAATTATTGAAGGCAAAGTACATAGTTTGTAATCTGGTGTCAACATAAAGGACGATTTTTGTAATTTACTCTTATCGCACTCAAAGATGTCACTATCCTATAATGCCATGCGTGGACCAATGAGATTTAATGGTTTATTTATTTAAGTAAGATTTAATTGTTGGATTTATAATTATTATTTTTTAATCAAAAGGGTTTTTTTTCTTCTAACAGATCATAAAGAGTTGACAAGTGTGTTAAGGTTCACTTAATAATGAATTGCATGTAAATTTTGGTTACCATGTTCTTGGATTATGGGGTGTGCAGGAGCCCCATCCTTTGAAGATAACCCTTCATGTCACCCGTCACGTCAACACCCAAGGAGATACCCCTTCAAGGATGGACCAATGGTGTGGAGGATGAGCCTACTCCCCTTTTTATTTTTTATTTTTTTTCAAAAAATTAAACATTTTTTTAAACATTACATAACTTATAAAAATAAAATCATTATATAACTTAAAAAACATAAGATAACATTAAAAAAATTACATAACTCTAAAAAAAATTAACTTAAAAAATACTAGATTGTTAAAAATTAAAAAGCCTAAGAATTCCATTTTTTGGAAACTTTTCTTTCATTTTATGCAAAACATGACGGTCTTCTTCCGGATACGTGTTGATATCGGTTGTTATTATCTTCCATTCCTCTAGTTCTGCCACCTCTTGCTTCAACATTACCCGTTCGTCTACCTCACGTTGCTTTACTTTTACCTTTTGGGTTGTGACCTTGGTGTATGCTTTGAACTGGGCCATCAACTCGTCCATTTTCGAACTGCCCTCTAATGATTTCGAAGTACATTATCTTCATCGTCAAATTCTGGCTCGTCGTTTATGTTTATCTGACATCGTGCGTCCGAGCCCCCCGCATTATAACTTCCAGTCTCTGAGGTTTTCGTCCATTTAGCGCTTACAACCTCGTTTGGAACTGGCACCCACTTCTTATTGCTTCGCATAACCTCCCATTCCTGGATGTGTGGGAAAACCTGCCTATGCTCGTCTTCGTATCTACGCATAGCCTCTTTAAAAACGCTTTCGTCACTCCTGTCACACCCCAACCGATGGCAGAAACATCGGGATGAGACGAACAAATTGCTCAAAACTTCATAACACTATGTGACGATATAAATTAAATTCAAATTTCATTTCAATATTAAATTATCATACAAAGATTCAAATACAAATAACATTGTTTCATATCATAACATCAAAATAACAAAATTAATCTAGGTGTGTTTCTAAGTCCACCTAAATCTCGTTTCTTCATAAGATCATCTCGTCTATCAACCTGCAACATGTATTAAAATATATCAACAAAAAGTTGGCGAGTATACAAGTTTTCATACATAGCATAATATAGAATAAAAAGTTTAAAGTCTCATATCCAACATGATTAACCAATATGCAAGTTTACTAATATGCTGAAACGGTGTACCATATGTTCAAACCCAAGTATACAACGCGTTAATTTTGCCTATCCCAAAGAATAACGGGAGGTTAACATGTTTAACTTAACAATACCCCAAGACTCGTGGGCGGTGCGTTAATCCTATAGCGCTATAATTGTTAAGGTAGGCTAGCAAAGTTAATGAGCATATATCGACACAAAGAGTTTACATAGCATACAAGTCTAACAAGCATCATATAGTTTCATGTTAAGCATGGATAGAGATTAAAATAGTTTAAGTGTTGCGTGATTTGTATAACATACATGTTGCACCCAAAGTGTAAAAAGGAAAAATGGGATCGAGTATACTCACGGTTTTGCAAGCTTTCCGCTTGGTAATCCCGCGAGAGTTGTTGGTTGATTAGAGTGGAACACCGTGTCCTTCTACACGAAGAAACATAGGTGTGTGAGTTTGGGGAGTTAACGGAAGATTAAAGATTCGGAGTTTAAAATACATGAAAGTAAACATATGAGGAAAATAACCACCTAGTTTTATAATACTTGTTTTAACATTATGAACCCAAAAGGGTTAGAATGTTTTCATGGGTTAAATTACCCATTAGAATCATAACAAGTTATTAAAGTCTTAGATGATGTAACTTACTATCTTGACAAATGACCACTAGTTCATCATCAAAAGTTTGGTTATTTGAATATTATATAAGTTATATAGAATATCATATTGTCATATAAGTCAAGCATGAGGTAGGAGGATAAATCCTCCATTTAGGAACCTCTTTGCATTTCACATAAGTCATGCATGAGGTAGGAAGGACAAGTCTTCCATTTAGGTACCTCTTTGGTGTTCACCACTACAGTTGTTATCATAGACAACAAGGAGGGTCATGAACATACAATAAGAAAGGAAATAACAACAACTAATCTAAGAAAACATCAAGTGATGTGTGGATCTTCAAGTAGGATAGCCCAAGCTAACCATGTAATGTCACACCCCAACCGATGGCGGAAACATCGGAGTGAGACGAAGAAAGATTGCTCATCACACATAACGCTAATTGTGACAATAGAATTAAAGATAAATTGATTTCATTCATAAATAAATGTTACAATACATTAAAAATACAAGAAAACAATACAACAACAAATATGAAATTTACACAACGTATTTGACCTAAGACGTCTAAGTGAGTATCTAGGCATCTTTGCTAGTCCGTTTTCATAGCATCATCAATCCTCAACCTGTAACATGTTTAAAATACAATTTAATGCAAAAGCAAAGGTGAGTATACAAGTTTAGGAATATGTATAAGTATAAAAGTTTAAAACGAATCCACATGGCAACTTAGTTTATACAAGATCAACCTAACATGGCATGCAATATTTCTAGCCAATCCTCTGTTTACGCAATAAAGTTTAGTTAATTCGACATGACCACAAGTTTAAGGGGGGCGGTGCGTTACTCCTATAGCGCTATACATGTCAAATGGAGGCTCGTGAAAGCTAATGACTAAAACATATCACATAAGTATGGTCCACGTAAGCATCAAGTATCATAACATAGTATTCATGTATAAGGATTGTTTTCGTGCATTGCATAAAGAATAAGTTTAAGTGTAGTTTAATAGTTAAACATGTTACACCCCAAAAAGTGGTAAACATAAAAAGGGGGTTGCGAGTATACTCACAAATTTGCATATGCTTTCCGATTATCCAATGTGACGAAGTTGCCGAGGTTAGAAGGTTGAATGTGTTTGTTTAGGGATTTAGGAAGTTAAAACACAAGAATATATGTATTCGAAAGTAATCATCTTTTAACACTAAGTACTTGTTCTTGACACTATGAAACCTCAAGGGTTAAGGTTTTCATGAGTAATATACTCATTAGAATCGTAACAAGTCTTATGTCTTAGATGATGTTATTCTAATATCTTGACGAATGAACACAAGTCCACCATCAAGGGTTCGAATAGTATATATATGTATAAGTATTATATGTATTATTTAGTCCATTAGTCAATCATGAGGTAGAAGATAAATCTTCATTTAGGTACTGTAGGACCGGTTTTGACTCCGAAACGATTGCGAAACGAACGTATAACGTGCGGAATCCGTACACGAACGCGACCTAACACACACGATGTAATATAAACGTGATTCTATTAGAAATCTAACAAGAACAAGCACCTTGAATCACTTTCTCTCTCTAGATTCTCTCTCTAGATCTAGAGTTCTCCTAAAACACAAATGAACCAAAAGTCTCTAATCTAAACATAAAGCTCCTATTTATAGGCCTTGGCTTTTAATGAGATTTCTCATTAATTACAATATTGCCACCTTGCCTTTTGTCTAGATATTACATCATAACGACTCGTTTTCTTCTGTTTCTCGCTACGGCTCGGATTGACAAAGGTGATAGACATAAATGCATTAACAGGTACCTCTATTGTGTCATAGAATTCATGTAGGAGGTAGGAAGAACAAGCTTCCATTTAGGTACCTCTTATGGTTCACCACTACACTTGATGTAAAAACATACAAGGAGGGTCATGAACTAATATCAATACAAGAATAAGAAACAACTTTACTAAGAGAAATCATCAAGTAATGTGGGGATTCTATGTTGGACAACCCAAGTTGGTCCATAATCACACCTTCATCAAGCTTGAAGCTTGAACAAGACTTGTGGGTTAAAAACCCTAAATAAAACAGAAAGTATTTGAGGATTAACCTCTGATTTTGTATGTCTCAGCCCCGTTTTTAAGCTTAACTAACCATAGAAGTGGTTATAAGCATAAGGACGTCGGTTTGAGTGAGTTAAACTCAAGTTTGAACAAGGATTAGTAAAGATAAATGAAATCAGTGAACTTTGGAGCCTATTTGCCGGAGTTACAGGGCTTTATTCTCTGTGAAATACCCATCGAATCAAAGCTAAGGTCAAGCCAAGCGTTCTGGAAAAAGAATGAGCTAAAACGGACGAGTAACGAAGAAGTTATGCTCACTTTAGTGGAGCTTGATGTTTCTGCTCGAACCTGCACTTTTAGCTACGAATTTGGGAGTTTTAGAGAGATTTGAGAGTGTTTCTAAAGTGTAAAAGACTTGGGAGGCCTTGGGTATTTATAAGGAAGTGATTAGGGTTGGTTTTGGGTGAGTAATTAATGCTTAAACAAGTTTAAAACTCAAAAAACATCAAAAACGCGCCCATTTTGCGAGCTGAAACACAATCAGCGAATTGGGCCATTGTGGCGGGCTGCGGAGTGGAGTCCTTAAATCAATTTTAGGGCGGGTTTGGTTTGATAAGCTGGCCGCAGCCGAGCGGTCATAAGCGAGCAAGATGAGGCTGTTGGCCCGGGTTCGAGTCCCTTCCAACCCCTTTTATTTGTTTGATTTGATTTCTTTTTCTTTCTTACAAACCTCATAGTTTCAGCTATTTACATAACACCCCCTGGTCTTAAATAAAGTTATGTTATGCTATAAAAAGAGAAGCTAGCCTTATAACTAACCAACTTATACCATTTAAAAGGAGCCTAACTCTATAATTTAACTAAGTTAGTCCACTAACTTCAATATTTAACGAGACTAACTAGATTTTATAAAAATAAGCTTTTTAAATAGTAAAAATTTATTAATTTAAACTAAATAAATTTAAATAACCATATTTATGAACGAAATAGATAAATAAAAGAACCTTTAACGATTATTCCTTTCACGAGGCTTTCGAATCCCATTATTTTAAGATCTTAACTAGTTTAACGAGTATTGAGTGTCGAAAAAAAAATGAAGAATCGAGAACCATGAATCATATTTCGTCCAAAAGGTGTATAATTCACAAGTTCCATGTATTTGCAAGATTGACACGAAGTTTACAAGAATTACGAATATGCATCGAATGTTTCACGAAATTAAATGTATAAGTATGTATAAAGTATGTATAACATGAATTTAACAACATACGAGTTTTATTTATAATCAAAGTCTTGGATTTTACGACGATTACAAAGAAAGAACGATTACAAGGACGCAAGATTTCCAAAAATAGAGTTTCAAGCAATGGTTTCTAAATATGGAAAGTATGAAAACGCAGGGCGTTACATGTAATCACACAATCTTCAAGTCTTAGACTTGTTCATCACTTGTGGGTTAAAACCCTAACCAAACAAAATGTTTATGAGGTTTAAACCTCTAATTTTACATGTCACAACCTTGTTTTTAAGCCCAACTAACCACAGATTTGATTATGAGCATAAGGACATAGGAATGTGTATGAGAGACTCAAGTTCAAGCAAGTTTAACAAAGTTTAAATTAAAATAGAAAGTTTATATCACTTTGGAGCCTGTTTTGGTGATGTTCCAGGCCTTGGTTTTCCATGGAAAACTTGTGGAAACATACCTAGGCTTGTTCCAAGTGATTAGAAAGAAGAATCAATGAAAAAGGATGAGAAATGAAGAAGTTATGCTCACTTAAGCAACTTGTGATGAATCTGATCTTGCTTCTGATTTCCAGTAGATTTGAGAGTGAATTTATGAGTTTGTAAAGTGGATGAAGCGTGGAAATGGGTTGGATTTTATAGGGAAGTGTTAGGGTGGTTGGTTGGTGCTTATATAATGTAGAAAACCCAAAAACAACTCAACAAAACACACCACAACAGCCAATCCCGTAACCAGCTGTGGATTTCAGCGAAATCTGAGTCCGTCGCGGGGTGCGACTTGTCACACCCCAACCGATGGCGGAAACATCGGGGCGCAGCACTAAGCGTTCAGATTGCTCAAAAGTTTCCATAACACTATTTGTTTCAATATAGATTAATCAAAATTCATAAACAGATGCTAAAATGTCTTACACGCTCAACCACTTCATAAAGTATTAAGTTACATCAAAACTCAATTATTGTTAAAATTCTTGATTTAACTAGGTGAGTTTCTAAGCATCATCCTAGCTTGTTTCTTCTGCGTCCAAACTTATCAACCTACAACATGTATTAGAATACTATCAACAAAATGTTGGCGAGTATACAAGTTTGAGTACGTAATAGCATAATAGTTTAAACATTCCAAAAACTCGTATCCGCCATGAAACATATAACAAGTTTCACCATGCTAAGCTAACGCAGTCCCTATGTAACACGCATTTCCAACGCAATTAACATAGCAATCCCAAGAGTCTAGCGGGAGCTATAAACGTTCAGTGCCTTTCCCAAAGTCTAACGGGAGGTTTGATCTTAGCAATACCCAAGAGAATAACAGGCAGGGCGTTACAACCTATAGCATATGCATATAACCATAATTCCCAAAGTCTAACGGGAGGTTTGATCTTAGCAATACCCAAGAGAATAGTATGAAATTAATCCAAAAATGATTAGATTTTGTAAAGATTTGTAGTAGAATGTGTAGGAATCCCTTAGATCCGGACTAAATCTTGACTGAATGACATCACACAGCTGATTGTACGAACAGCCATGATGACGTCATCTTCAAGGTGCCCAAATCGGGTGCTTTCATGGTGAAAAGTAAGATTTTGATGAAGAATCTAGTGAGGAAGTGTGTGAAGATGAAAGTTGTACAAGAATTACGGAGAAAGCTTACAAGATTCTCCTAAAATCGAAGGAAAAGTGCCTTAGAACGAGAGAGAGTGCGTCTGGTCGGAGGAGGCTGTCACATCAGTGAATAGTGATATGACAGCGGGTATTTATTGTGTAAGAGGGAGAGTAAGGCGGTGCACGCGAGGTTGGATGGCGGTCCGGTCGGATGGCCATCCGATCGGATGGTCATCCGGACGGATTGCCATCTGATCGGATGTCCATTCGGACAACCGATTCGCGCGGGTTAGTTTTCCAGCTTTGATTCGTTTCGCGAGCGATGTTAAGCGTTGCGTAATATTGTGTGACATCATTCCACGGTAAGATTATATAATTAACACAAAAGTTTCCGTGTTCGAGTCTACATAATAGCTAGCTATAAGTATCAAATTTCTTGTTTAACAAAGCATCAAAGTTTCTCGTTCCATCAAGAGTCAAGTTTCTCATTCCATAAGTATCAAGAGTCAAGAATCAAGTGTCAATTATCGAGTGTCAAGTTTCAAGTTTCTAGTATCAAGTTTGAAGCCTCAAGTTTCTCGTTTACATAATTTCACATACCATAAGAGTCAAGATTCCAAGGTATCAAGAGTCTAGATCCAAGGTATCACAAGATTCAAGTATCATAAGAGTCAAGTATCACAATGTTTCACATAGTTTAAGGCTCAAATAGGCAACACTAGATATTACAGGGGCTAGACTTACCAAAAGATAAAAGATTCAAACGCTGGGCGTTACAGTCTCCCCTCCTTTAGGAGATTTCGTCCCCGAAATCTAAGAGGAAGACTGAGAGAACAGCTGTGGGTACTTGGTTTTCATCTCACTCTCGAGTTCCCAAGTGAACTTGGCGCCGCGCTTTCCTTCCCATTGAACCTTGACAATGGAAATTTTGTTGCGCCTTAATCGCTTGACACCTCGGTCCTTGATTTCAACTGGTTTTTCCACAAAATGTAAAGTTTCGTTTATTTGCAAGTCTTCAAGGGGAACCTGAAGTTCCTCGTCGGCTAAGCATTTCCTGAGATTGGATACGTGCAACGTTGGGTGTACGTTGTTAAGTTCCTGTGGCAAGTCGAGTCGATACGCCACCTTACCAATCCTTCCGAGTATCATGAAAGGACCCACATAGCGAGGGGTGAGTTTTCCCTTCTTACCGAAGCGAACTACCCCCTTCCAGGGAGATACCTTGAGAAGAACTCGGTCTCCAACATTAAATTCCAGAGTCTTACGCCTTTTGTCAGCATAGCTCTTTTGTCTGCTCCTAGCCTTGATCAAGTTATCATGGATCTGGAGAATCTTATCCGTCGTTTCTTAAATGATTTCAGGGCCAGTAAATTGCTTGGCGCCAATCTCATGCCAACTGAGAGGAGATCGGCACTTGCGACCATACAAAGCTTCGAAAGGAGCCATCTGAATACTGGAATGATAGCTGTTGTTGTACGAGAACTCAATCAATGGTAAATGTACATCCCAATTACCACCAAAGTCGATGACACAAGAATGGAGCATATCCTCTAGGGTTTGAATAGTGCGTTCAGTCTGTCCATCCGTTTGGGGATGAAAGGCTGTACTAAGATTCAAGTGAGAACCCATAGCGGACTGAAAGGTTTGCCAAAGACGCGACGTAAAACGACCATCGCGGTCAGAGATAATGTCAATGGGTATGCCATGGCGGCATATGATTTCATCAGTATAGATTCGAGCAAGTCTTTCCACTTTGAAATCTTCACGAATCGGAAGAAAGTGGACTGATTTGGTCAAACGGTCAATGATTACCCATATGCTATCATGACCGGCAGGTGTTCGAGGTAGCTTAGTTATAAAGTCCATAGCGATGCTATCCCATTTCCAAATAGGGATTTCGGGTTGTTCAAGAAGACCCGAAGGACGTTGATGTTCGGCTTTCACCTTTGAACAAGTAAGGCACTTCGATACGTAGGCAGCGATATCTTTCTTCATGCCAGGCCACCAATAAGTCATACGCAAGTCATGGTACATCTTATTAGCACCAGGATGAATAGAGTATCGAGATTTGTGAGCCTCATTCATATTGAGCTCATGAAGGTTATCGCGGTCCGGCACCCAGACGCGATTAAGGTAGTATTGAAGTCCATCAGACTTTGTTTCAAGTTGATCAATCGTAGCTCCCCGAATTTCCACTTCTAGGCTTCCTTCGTTTGCTGACGAGTATTAAGCTTCACGGATACAAGCATGAAGATTACTAGTGATATGAGAACAGAGAATGCTACCAACATGAGTTTTACGACTAAGAGCGTCGGCCACGACATTCGCCTTGCCAGGAAGGTAGCGAATCTCGCAGTCATAGTCGTTAAGCAATTCCACCCATCGTCGCTGACGCATATTTAGTTCCTTCTGATTAAAGATGTGCTGTAGGCTCTTATGTTCAGTGAAAACCACACACTTAGTACCATATAGGTAGTGTCGCCAAATCTTTAACGCAAAAACAATTGCGCCAAGTCACCGGACGGGAGAGGTAAACGAACGTACTTTTCATGGCAAGCGATTTCGGCATGATTCTTGCGCAAGCAATCCATGCCGATTATGACGTCAAAGTTACCCAATTGCATAGGTATGAGATCAATAGTAAAGACGTGGTCGTTAAGAGTCAAGGAATAACTTGTCACACCCCAACCGATGGTGGAAACATCAGAGTGAGACGAAATAGATTGCTCAAGACATCATAACACTAATATTTGCGACAAGTATTTAAATAATGGATTTATTTCATTACTAAAGAGTCAATTACAAAGATTGAAATCAAATACAACAACTTGAAATACAAGAATTACAATACAACAAGAATGCAAAATTTTAAATGTGTATCTAGGCATCCTACTATGTTCCATGCATCATCAACATCATCTCAAAACCTGCAACATGTTTTAAAAAGCATAGTTCAATACAACGTATTGGTGAGTACACTAGTTTTAGACTCGTGACATATGTATAAAAAGTATTTTCAATTCAACATAGCAATTTGGTATACAAGGTCAAACTATCATGCATAACTAAAAGTCAAACCCAAGTGTCCACAAGAATTTAGCATCCCTCGATACAGCAATATCGAGACCGTAAAGAATAAATAATAGCATCCCTCGATATAGCAATATCGAGACCGTAAAGAATAAATAATAGCATCCCTCGATATAGCAATATCGAGAGCGTAATGAATATAACTTAACAAAAACCCCGTCGAGTGGTGTGCTACTCCTATAGCGCTATAATTGTTAAGGCGGGTTAACAAGTAGTATGAATTCTAGCATGAACCTAAGCATAACAGAGCATGTATAACAGATCGAATGAATAAAGCATATTTATGTGAATCGTGCATTTTAACAAGTAAAACATGTTGCACCCAAAGTGTGTTTAAAGCAAAAGGGGTCAAGTGTACTCACAGTTTTGCAAAGTTTCCTTTGATGATTACGTGAAGAGTTAGAGGTTGGAGCTTCAAAGCTTCCTTTAAAACACTTAGTGTTTTCTTTTAGAACTCTTAGAGTTCTCTTCCTTGCTTGGAAGATTTGAGAGAATTAGGGAGGTTGAGAGAAGAATGGTTGGAACACTTAGTGTCCTTTTAGAATTCTTAGAATTCTCGATTTAGAGAGATTGAGAGAACTAGAGAGATGGAGAGAAGAATGGTGTGAAGAAAATGGTAGAAAGATGTTGGTATTTATAGGTAGAGAAGGTGAAAAAGGGTGAAATATGATTGGTTAAAGAAGGTGGAAGAGGATTGAAAAGATGATTGGTAGAGAAAGGAGGTGGAAAATGGTGAAATATGATTGGTTAAAGAAGGTGGAAGAGGATTGATGAGGTGGAAAGATGATTGGTATATTTCTTGGTATTTCTTAAATATATATTATGTAATTGAGTATATAAAAAGTATAATTCAAGTATTGAGAATGTGCGTATAAGTATTTATACGTATAAATATTGTCGGTTTGCGTATAAATACGTATTTAAATGATCGGTTGTGTGAATAACAAATATGTATAAAATATGAATTTATTATGATTAACGCCTCGAATTGTGAGATTGAAATTAAAATACGAATGTAAGGTTTCTAAAATTAGAATAAGAATACGAAAATACGAGGGGTTACAGTCTCCCCTACTTTAGGAAATTTCGTCCCGAAATTTATTCAAGAGGAAGACCTTGGAGAAAAAGCATTTTGGCTAAAAGAATGATTGTCTAAAATCGAGACTTGGAAGTTTTGAAACGTGTTGAAAAGTATGAAGTTTCGAGGAACGAAAAGATAGGTTTGTAAAAAGGGTTCGTTTGTCTAAAATGATTTGAGGCATTGAGCATAAGTAAAACATGCATGTGTGTGTATAGACAAGCGAGTTTAAACAAGTTTGAATAACTTAATGATGAGGTATTTTAAAATGTGTTACCTAAGAAGGAAACTTTCATATTAAATGGTATGTATTTTGATGAAAAGTGTGGCCGCACAGTTGGTTGTAAGAAAAGTTTCATTGGTTTTAAAGAGCATTGACAAATCTTAGTTTTGTAGAGAATTCTTTATCGGTGAAAAACGAGGAAGTTAGGTATTTTAAATAAATAAAAAAATAGTTTTGGAGGTAACGGCCAACTAAGTATGTTTGCGCATAAATAAAGAATGGAAAATAGTTTTAAAAGTAAGAAAGCATTTTAGGGTTCTAATGTTTAAACCGATTGATTGCAAACGAGGTTTGTATGAAAGGCAGAGAATAGCGGGGAATAATGGAGGTATAAGAGTGAAAGATTGACCTAATAAACGAATGTGAGTATAAGAATGGTATGGGTATTGAAAGCGATGTGTTAAGAATGGGGTCTCGTCGTGGATAATCGGATATTGCGCGTTTAGCAATGCGTTTGTGAGTTGCTAAAGTTTGTATCGGGTCTAAATAGGTCTGCAAAACACCGAATTTCTCATGGCACATTTTACAAAAGTTTGGTAACATGGTGAAAACACTTATATATAGGAAGTACCAGTGGCGTATCCACCATGTTTTGACCATGTTACGTCCGTTTCGTTATTCGGTGTCATGTTACGTTCCGTGTCTTACCATACACAGTAGTACACCATATGATTCTCATGCACCTATCACTATAATCTCGTGTGCACCCGCGATTATATTGATCGTCGCATGATCCGCATAGTTTGTACTAGTTGTGTATGAATCAGGGTATACCTAAATTTGAAAATAAGAATGTGTGCGTATAAGAATGTAGTATATAAGCATGTTTACGTTCAAATAAGTATGAGACCAACGTGAATGAACCCCTCGGGTTATGCTCACGTATAGGTACGAATGTATGAATTTGAATATAAGTATGAGCATGAATGTGAGTATAAATATAAGTATGCATATAAGTATAAGTATAAGTATAAGTATGAATAAAAGTATGAGTATTCATATGAGTATAAGTACGAAAATAAAACGTATGAGTATGAATATGAATATGTGCATAAGTATGAATATAAGTAGGTATAAATGATGAAGATTGCGTGTATGGTATGAATTGAATGGAACGAATTTAAGCATATAAAATGATCAAGAATTTTTGGGTATGTAAAACGAATGATATAAGTGAAGTTGTCGTGAGATATTGACTAAAACATGTACGATGATATGCACGTATAGTTGTTTGAGCAAAACGTTGAGTTTATCGATTCAAAATAGATTGAGTTTGACTTGGAATGTAGAATCTAGTTTGTGAATGTCAAAAGTATGTAAAGCATCTATTGATTATGTGAGATGTACTTTGTAAAAGAACGGAAATGCTACTCTTGTTTTAAAAGAATTTTTGTAAGTTGAAAATTGTCGGTTCCTATGAAGTTTTCTTGCCCACGTATTTTGAATTTAAATGACATATTGAGCGGTGTATGAAAAAGTTTTTGAAAATAGTAAGTTTGCATCACTTTAAAGGTTCTTGCATTAAAATAAGAAATTTGAAATTTGGAGGTTCTCGTGAAAACGTTGATTCTTAAAAAGAAATTTAGCATAATGAGCTTAGTGATCATTGAAAAGTGTTTTTAGTAAAATGATTTATTGATTTTGAAAACAGTTTTAGTAAAATGATCTTATAATATCTATAAGATCTTATAGGCATGAGAGAAAGGTTGGTTTGATTTTTGATTGTGAATAAAAGTCCTTAGTACAATTGTCACACCCCGACCGCGTTAAAACAACAAACCGCGGCGGAAACGTCGGGGAGTGTCGTAACAGAATCATTGTTTCATAACACATGGAATTTAAAGTTTGATTTCATTAATTAAAGTGTTTACATTGATTAAGAATTTACAGAAACATAACATGAATTAAACTGTCTTTCATAGTTTTAAGTCACTAAGGCCCATATTCGCCTAAGTGTGTCATGAACATCATCATGCAATAGCTCCTGAAACACATGTGAAAATAGGTACGTCAGCATAAAAATGCCTGTGAGATACATAGGTTTTGTTGTTGTAGGATTCATGACTTGTAAGTAAAAAGAAGTGTTTAAACAAAAGGTAGTCATGAATCTTGTAAAACGTTTTCTTTTATAAAATCTTATGAAATTCTATATGAAAATCAGATGCTATAAAAGAATAATGCATGGTAAAAATGAGTTCGTATAAGATATGTCGTTTGTAAAACAATGTATCATGTCTTTGTTTCTGTCAAAGTGGTTTAGATAACGTTGCGATATGTAATATCATAAAATCACTTATATATAGGAAATACCAGCGGCGTATCCACCATGCTTTTATCATATTACACACGCCTCGTTATTTAAATCACTTACCAAATAAACCACCAAATGTGTCTTGTCAAACCAATGTCAGATAACAACTAATGTCTTGTATGGTGAATAAAAGAATTTACTCAACCCCATAGGTAAAATGTTATGTATGGTGAATAAAAGAATTTACTCAATCCCATAGATGAAATGTCGATGTATAATCAAATGTAATACCAAATGTAAGCATGTTATGTGAAAACAATGTACTAAGTATGCTAAATGTACATACATAGCAAAGCATAAGTGAAATCATGTACTGTATGCGTACTAATGAATATAGCAAGTATATGTCATGAAAGCACTAAAGTAACAAGTAGGCACATGTGTATCACCCCAAAATATTTGAAAACAGTAAAAGAGGGGACTATGTACTCACTTGAGATTGCAAGGGATCCTCAATTAAGTGAACTAACAAGCTCGGACAATCAAGGAATCAAGTGACACCTAGTATAGGTAACTATGTTAACAAACCAGACCTAAATCGGAAGATCGGATAGAATGAGGTCTCGTAAACCAAATGAGTATTGGAACTCATATAACATGTCTAACAAGGCCTATATTCTAAATCGGAACCTATCCTAAGTGCTTACGACCCGTTACGACCCATTAAGGTAGCTTACGCTACTTTAACGCGTCGTTCGCGCAAAAGCGCGTTCGAGACGCCTAACTAGTCCTATGACAAGTATTATATGCCATAACATGTTTAAATATGTTGCATAATCAGTTTAAGTGACAAAAGTTTGGTTACATATGCTTAAATACAAATTATGCATGAAAAGGGCATTTTGGTCATTTTCCTAAGGCATATAATCTACCTATCATACAACTAATTAAACTAAGTGACCATAAGGTATAACCTCGGAAGGTTATTCCCTATACAACTATGGTCACAAAATATGCTTGGTCAGATCCTAATGATCGACCAAACGGGTCGGGTTTGAAAGCCTAAGCGGTTGTTAAGACCGCTTGACTTACGACCCTATACAAGCACTAGACTAAAAGTAACGAGTTAAACATGTTAAAACATGCTTAACTAAGTTAGAAAACAAGTTTGACATCAAAACAAAGTGTTTTGATACCCGAAAATAGCTTCGTTGCAAAATACGCATAAACACGTATTTTGACCGTAACTTTGACTCGTCACTTCGACTAATCGATGTGGTAATCAGTAGGTATAGTCACAAGGAACTATAACCATCGTGATTATGCTCACGTTGCAAAGCTCAAACGAACTTTGTGTTGACCAATTCATGGTCAAAGCAGAAAGTCAAACACTGTTTGACTTTCACGCTTGAAAAGCATAAACAAGCATGAAAGAAGCTTACAAAAGGTCCAAGCAAGGAAGAATTTGATCTAAAACACTCAGGTATGAAGCCTTAGCTTCAACTTAGAGCAGATTTAGAGCAAATGTGTGAGAAATGAATGAAGAACAATTGGGTATTTATAGAAAGTCTTGAGTTTACAAGATCTTGACAAGTGTTTTTGCAAGAATCAAAGCTTAATCCAAGCCATACACTTGTGCCCATAGATTACAATACAAGGGGAACTAAAAAACAAGCAAATGGTATGCTAAATCAGGGGTTAAAGCCATGAGAATATGTTGTTTCAACCAGATTCAATGTTTCTGTCTAGATAGGGCCTTGCCGTACGCCACAGGTACTCACCCAGGGCGTCGCGCTACACCTAGCCCCCCCCCATTCTGAAGTTTCAAAAAATGGCAGAACAGGTCCCTACACATGATTTTGATGATTTTTGACGTTTTTAAGCCCCGTCAACCCCATTTCAAGGCTCTACGTTAAAGCATAGGGTACATAAAATATGCTTGAAAACATCTCGAATGTCGGTTCGTTTGGTCGTACGGTTGCGTTATTCGGTTAATTATGACGAAACACGAACGGACGCGAAAAACGATCCAAATTACGCGACGAATGGTATTTTAGCATTCCAATCACTAAAATAAAATATTTTAATGATTACAAAAATTTTTGGATGTCCGGATATGTTCAGAACGTAATATATGCGCGTAAATGCAAACTTATGCACTTTTTGACGCTTTTAGTCCCTGTTTGATCAAATAAGTATATTTTCGCATAACGAACCCCTCAAAGCCTATTTCTAAGCCATGTAAAGGATATTTAGGGTATGTTTAGCTTATGATCAAGTTCCAAAATGTTCGTTACTATACAAATCGGCATAGTTTCGCAGTTTGACGCAAATAGTCCCTACGATCGAATAAACTTGATTTCGACACACCAAACCCTCCAAAACTTATTTCTAAGTTATGTAAAGGTTATTTAAGGTATGTTAAGCCTATGTCACTGTTCCGGAGTGTTTTTCGCGTTAAACTGAATATGTTTACGTATCAGTTTGCGTATAACTTTCTAGAAAGCGATTTAGAGCTCGAAATCGAACGAGAATTGATATGTGCAAAGGTCACATGTATTTGTACAATTTCCAAGATTGAAACACAAGATTTCATTGGATTCGTACTTGTATGATGGTCGTAGAGGCACAAATGTCACAACAATGATATAATGTGAGCGTGTTTTAGTGATTACGTTAAGCATGAAATTTTTGGGCAAGATATTCATTAGACCGGTTAAGTTGATGGGTAGCATCTCTTCAAAGTTTGAAAATCAGGTAACAAAATGTTTAGAGTATGATTAAGAATTTCATGTATGTGACTTATATAAAATAAATCATAGGGTAAGAAATACGTTTGATAAAACAATAAGTTTTGAAATTGGCGTAATTAGGGATTTTGACAAATGATAAGCGATTTAGGTATAAAAACTTGATCATGTTTGCATAATAAAGTCTCTAAGATAAAGGTTTGGTAACGATCACCGAGGTAAGGGAGTCACCCCTAACCCGTTGGTGAGGTTGTTTTAACAAAGGAAGGAGTGGAGTTAATCGTCAAGGTAAGGAAATCACTCCTATTTTGATGATATGTCTCAATTTTGGGGTTACAAGGAATGTAACTCAAATTGAGTGACGTTTTTGAAATCATGCATGTGAATGACGTATAGATGTATGAAAAAATTTTGTATGATGTGTGTGTAAAAAAATCATCTCGAAAATAATTTGAATTTGAAAAGAGAGGATTGCATCGTATAAGATTGATAATAGTAAAACGCAGGTTTGATTAAAACTTGGATTGTTCCAAAACGGAACTCTGACTAAACCAAAGTGGTCGAAAATTCTTTTGAATTTGAGAAACATGCTTTGGCCTAATAGGTGGAACATTCTCGCCGAAATTTCAGTTAATGGTATTCACCCTTCCAGTTACTACATGTTTCAATTCAATCAAAAATTCAAGACTTTTCTGGATTTTTGAAAATCAAGGAGTGGGACTAGTTGACAAGGTGCGGGTTTCACCCCTAACTTGACGATTTCGTACCCCAAGTGTGGTTGGTACTCGTCGGGTCAAAATTTAATTTTGACACTTTGACGAGGGTCCACTAGAATTTGAAATCGAAATTCTCCATCAAGGTGAGGATTTCACTCCTAACTTGATGGCGAATTTTGTGTAAAAAGAATAGGTGGATTGAGAGTCGTTCACCAAATTGTGGGTTTCACGCCTATTTTGGTGAAGTTGTCTTGTTTGTATGATAAGAGTGTTTTTGAGTTTAGTATAGTCGAGTAAAGTGCCTCAGGAAAGGCGTATGTTTGAAATAATAAATCAAGTATGAACACGTAAAGCATTTCAAGAATTTAGCACATAAGATTTTAACATATGAATCAAGTAGGGTCAACTATGGTGCTTAACTATAGACTAGGTCAAAAGCATAGAAATTTTCCTAATTCCCTATAGTTATGGCTCTGATACCAATCTGTCACACCCCAACCGATGGCGGAAACATCGGAGTGAGACGAAATAGATTGCTCAAGACATCATAACACTAATATTTGCGACAAGTATTTAAATAATGGATTTATTTCATTACTAAAGAGTCAATTACAAAGATTGAAATCAAATACAACAACTTGAAATACAAGAATTACAATACAATAAGAATGGAAAATTTTAAATGTGTATCTAGGCATCCTACTTTGTTCCATGCATCATCAACATCATCTCAAAACCTGCAACATGTTTTAAAAAGCATAGTTCAATACAACATATTAGCAAGTACACTAGTTTTAGACTCGTGACATATGTATAAAAAGTATTTTCAATCCAACATAGCAATTTGGTATACAAGGTCAAACTATCATGCATAACTAAAAGTCAAACCCAAGTGTCCACAAGAATTTAGCATCCCTCGATATAGCTATATCGAGACCGTAAAGAATAAATAATAGCATCCCTCGATATAGCAATATCGAGACCGTAAAGAATAAATAATAGCATCCCTCGATATAGCAATATCGAGACCGTAATGAATATAACTTAACAAAAACCCCGTCGGGTGGTGTGCTACTCCTATCGCGCTATAATTGTTAAGGCGAGTTAACAAGTAGTATGAATTCTAGCATGAACCTAAGCACAACAGAGCATGTATAACGGATTGAATGAATAAAGCATATTTGTGTGAATCGTGTATTTTAACAAGTAAAACATGTTGCACCCAAAGTGTGTTTAAAGCAAAAGGGGTCAAGTGTACTCACAGTTTTGCAAAGTTTCCTTTGATGATTATGTGAAGAGTTAGAGGTTGGAGCTTTAAAGCTTCCTTTAAAACACTTAGTGTTTTCTTTTAGAACTCTTAGAGTTCTCTTTCTTGCTTGGAAGATTTGAGAGAAGTAGGGAGGTTGAGAGAAGAATGGTTGGAACACTTAGTGTCCTTTTAGAATTCTTAGAATTCTCGATTTAGAGAGATTGAGAGAATCAGAGAGATGGAGAGAAGAATGGTGTGAAGAAAATGGTAGAAAGATGTTGGTATTTATAGGTAGAGAAGGTGAAAAAGGGTGAAATATGATTGGTTGAAGAAGGTGGAAGAGGATTGAAAAGATGATTGGTGGAGAAAGGAGGTGGAAAAGGGTGAAATATGATTGGTTAAAGAAGGTGGAAGAGGATTGAAAAGATGATTGATGGAGAAAGGAGGTGGAAAAGGGTGAAATATGATTGGTTAAAGAAGGTGGAAGAGGATTGATGAGGTGGAAAGATGATTGGTATATTTCTTGGTATTTCTTAAGTATATATTATGTAATTGAGTATATAAAAAGTATAACTCAAGTATTGAGGATGTGGGTATAAGTATTTATACGTATAAATAGTGTCGGTTTGCGTATAAATACGTATTTAAATGATCGGTTGTGTGAATAATAAATATGTATAAAATATGAATTTATTATGATTAACGCCTCGAATTGTGAGATTGAAATTAAATACGAATGTAAGGTTTCTAAAATTAGAATACGAATACGAACATTTTTAAAATAGAAATACGAAAACACGAGGCGTTACATAACCACTGAGAATAGAATCAACTAGAATATACTTACCATCGGCAATCTCAACAGAGAACGACTTAGGTAGTTTAGAGCGTGCACAGTTTAACAATGATTCAAATTCTATGGACACAAAGCTTCTATCGGCACCAGTATCAAATAGTATCAAAGCGTAAAGATTATTGACGAGAAACGTACCATTAACGACGTCGTTGTCGTTACGAGCCTGGTTTGCATTGATGTTGAACGCTTGTCCTCGAGCGGCTGGCTATTGCTCCTGATTCAGCTCGGGGCACTGGTTACGAATATGGGTAGTGTCTCCACACTTGTAGCATGCACGAGCATTGTTGACTGGTCTGGGATTCTGCGGAGGAGCTGGGAGAGCTGGTAGAGTTGCCTGAGCTGGGGCTTGCTGGGCTTGGTTGGCTTGGCAGCAGTAGGGAGTTGTGTGACCATAGCGATTGCAATTGGTACACAGACGGCAAGCAGAGTTGGTAGGATGATGAAAGTTACAAGTGGCACACTTGGGATGAACCCCAGTGTATGACTTCTTGTTTTCCGGACCCGGAGGATTAGTAGCAGCAGCAGGCACAATAGCGTTGCCTGCAGGGTTTGCATTTGCAGCAGGGATAATGGCGTTGCAGCCAGAACCCTGAGACTTTCGTTTCTTATTTCTGTTGCCACTTGACTGCTGAGTGATTTGGTTAGCAGGTTTCGATTGAGCAGAGTTTCCAAACTGTTTATCACGTACACGATTGTTATTCAGACTTGCTGCCAAACGATAAACTTCTTCAATAGTCTCGAGCCGAGCTACTTCAATCGAGTCTCGCATGGCAGGAGGTAACCCAATAATGTACTTGGTTATCATGCGCTTCGGAGTAGAAACCAAGTGAGGCACGATTAAGATGAGTTGTTTAAAACGGGTAGTGTAAGCCATGTTGTCATCTCCAACCTGCTTGAGGTGCCAGAACTCTTCCTCAAGCTTTAACTGTTCATGGGGAGGGCAAAATTCGAGCATCATCAATTCTCGCACCTCAGTCCTTGTAAGAGCATAGGCTTCCTCGTTGGAGCGGACGTTTCTCTCGTTGGACCACCATTCTAGAGCTCTACCTTGGAACATGCCAGTTGCACTCCTAGTCTTTAAGTGTTTTGGGCACTCGCTGTTGATGAAGGTAACTTCGATGCTGTCAAACCACTACAGCATAGCAGTCACCCCATCACTGCCCGTGAAAGGCTTAGGGTTCCAAGAGACAAAGTGTTTGTAGCTAAAGCTCACAGGCTTTGGTTTCTCCGCTTTAGAGTCCACATAGGAGGGAGGAGTGTTCGAACCCTGGATTTCAGTGACGATTTTGGGCACGATCCGTGTGATCTGATCGGCCATGAAAGACATCATTTTCTTCTGAGTTTCAGACTTAGACTTCTTTCGTGGGTTGGAGAGACGACTTGACGACATCTAGAGATCTAAAACAAGGATCAGATGAGACTCGATCATAAAGTTTCGTCTAAGTATCATAGTTTCACGTATAAGTTTCACACATGATCGCATAAATACTCAAGTTTCACACATCACAAAACGTCCAGCAAGTTTCACAAAGATTCAACATTCTCATCACAAGTCCGTAAGCCCACGACTTTCGCATGGCACGTGGTACGAAAGTTCGGTAACATGCCAGAAACACTTATATATAGGAAGTACCAGTGGCGTATCCACCATGTTTCAACCATGTCACGTTCGTCTCGTCGTTCGGTGTCATGCTACGTGTCGTGTTCTGCCAACCATAACAGTACACTCCATCACATAGATCAATCAAGTAGTTTCTCATAGCTCAACGTTCAACACTCTCGTCCCTGGTCTGCAAAATACCAAATTTTGCATGGCACGTGGTACGAAAGTTGGTAACATGTTGGAAACACTTATATATAGGAAGTACCAGCGGCGTATCCACCATGTTTCATCCATGTTACTTCCGTTTCGTCATTCGATGCCATGTTACGTATAGTGTTTTGCTACCAATAACAACACATTCCACATGGATTAAGTAAGTAGTTTCACATAGCATCACGTTTAATCATGTTTCCCATAGTTTAATCAAGACTCCCATGTAGTATAACACACTGAATAAAGCTTCATAAATTTAGTTCGATCCTGAGAGATTATGATTATTAATGATTTAGATTGCGGAGATATGTGCGATTTGTGAAAAAGTCTCGAAACGAACAAAGGATCAAGTTTAAAACCACATGTAAAATCGAGATAGCA
Source organism: Helianthus tuberosus (assembly GCA_030545235.1). Lineage (NCBI taxonomy): Eukaryota > Viridiplantae > Streptophyta > Magnoliopsida > Asterales > Asteraceae > Helianthus > Helianthus tuberosus. The sequence goes on from JARYGA010004997.1 coordinate 31,924, forward strand.
TAAAAGATAGACCCATAAAACATAAGATTGTTCCGGGTAGAAGAACATTGACTAACCAAAGTGAATCGAACCCCTCTCGAATTAAGGCAACATGTCTTGACTTACTTAGACAAATACGTCATCGCTGTTAGGCCTACGATATTTGTCCTTTCGATCATTACACGTCCCTAATTGATTGGGAATTTAGAGACTCTGGCAAGACTGAAAAAATCAAAGAGTAGGACTAGTTATCAAGATGTGAGTTTCACCTCTAACTTGACAACTTCGTACCCTAAAGGTGTTGGTACTTATCAAAAGATAAGACCTACTAGAATATGATATGGAAATTTCCCTTGAAGGTTCAGATGTCACTCCTGTCTTGAGGGTCAATCTTGTGCGAAATACAAACACTGGTCAGCAGTGTTTTCAAAGTATCCAAGTGTATATTGTGTCAACCTTAGGAAAGGCTGGTAATGTTTAGCAGGAAATGTGTTGTTAGGAAGCAAGTACGGTAGAATGCATAAGTCTTAAACAACAAATAAGAGTTAAGTTTCCTAGAACTATAGACTAGGCAAAGTATTCCTACTTTCCCTAATTCCCTATAGTTATGGCTCTGATACCAATCTGTCACACTCCAACCGATGGCTGAAACATCGGGGCGCGGCACTAAGCGTTTAGATTGCTCAAAAGTTTCCATAACACTATTTGTTTCAATATAGATTAATCAAAATTCATAAACAGATGCTAAAATTCCATACACGCTCAACTACCACATAAAGTATTAAGTTACATCAAAACTCAAATATTGTTTAAAATTCTTGATTTAACTAGGTGAGTTTCTAAGCATCATCCTAGCTTGTTTCTTCTGCGTCCAAACTTATCAACCTGCAACATGTATTAGAATACTATCAACAAAATGTTGGCGAGTATACAAGTTTGAGTACGTAATAGCATAATAGTTTAAACGTTCCAAAAACTCGTATCTGCCATGAAACATACAACAAGTTTCACCATGCTAAGCTAACGCAGTCCCTATGTAACACGCATTTCCAATGCAATTAACATAGCAATCCCAAGAGTCTAGCGGGAGCTATAAACGTTCAGTGCCTTTCCCAAGTCTAACGGGAGGTTTGATCTTAGCAATACCCAAGAGAATAGTAGGCGGAGCGTTACAACCTATAGCATATGCATATAACCATAATTGCTAAGACATGTCACATACAAGGATTAAACGTCACATAGCATATAAGTCTCAAGTTTAACAAGTATCCTGTTTCACGCAGATAGAGTAAGTTTTCAAACAAGTTTCAAGTGTCAAGTGTCAAGTTTATAGAATACATGTTGCATCCCAAAAGTGTTTAAAAAGGGATCGAGTATACTCATAATGGGTGCTAAGTATCAACACCAACTAGTTGGATCGAAGGGATCTCCGTGTCACACCCCAACCGATGGCGGAAAAATCAGGGCGAGGCACTGAGTGAAACAGATTGTCCAGGAGAAATCCATAACAACTAATTTACCAGATAATTAACATTATGTCCCATACAATAACTTATCAAATAATGCAGTTATTACAGACATAGGTATCTCAAAGACAAATCATAGTTCCGACAACTCAAAATATTAATTGTTTGTTTCTAAACTCCCCTAAACTTGATTCCACGAAAGCTAGCATAACAAGCATCCTAAACACATGTCATATACGTTAAAATAAAAGTCAATACACATAGTGTAAAGGTGAGCATACAAGTTTTATAGTATAAAAGTAGCGAAAGCGAGTTTACACATAACCAGCATGTAACATGAAATAAAGCGAAGCTAGTAAGTTATCGACAATGAAATATGCACAGACGTGATTGCGAGTTGTAGAGTACGTAACACATATCACCACTGTGACATGTGAAGAAATACCCTTAGTAACCCCCGTTCGCGACAGGTGATGAGTCCAAACTATAGTACTATCGTTGCTAAGGTGTCAGGCAACAATCACTGTGTAAACATAACATACAAGCATTCGTCGAATAACACGTATAACATGCGAGAGTGGTTAGCGTAAAAGAAATGTTTGTGTCGTGTGATCAATGTGATTTGATATAGGTAACGTATGTAACACCCAATAGTGCTTAAAACAAAAAGGGATCGAGTATACTCACATATTGTGTTTAGTAAATAAACACTCTCTTGGATTGAAGGGAGCACTGAGGGATTAGCCTGAACACAGTATGATAGTATAAGCGTTGAATGGTGCGTAAATGATGCGAGTGAACATAATGACGAAAGGTCATCCGATCGGATGACAATCCAGACGGATGGTCATCCGGTCGGATGGCCATTCGGTCGGATTGTCATTCATTTTGGATGGATGTGTTTGTGTATGATGGAACTTTGAAGTTTTTGTTGTAGCTTTTTGAAAGACATGGAATGCCTCTACTCTTCAGGTCGTCCGGTCGGACGGTCATTCGGCCGTATGGTCGTCCGCTCGGATGGCAATCTGAGATGAGACTATATTCTTTGCATCTTTTGAAATTGTTTAAGTGTTGAAATCTCCCCAAGTCATCCGATCGTATTGTCGTTCGATCGGATGGCTATCCGATCGGACGGCAACCCGTTAGGTAACCTGTTCATTTTGTAACTTGTAAGATTTGCTGAGTTTAGAAAGTTGCGGGTTGACCGAGACGGTATGACGACGTGTTAAACAACGAAAATTCCACCAAGTCCAAGTCATCCGATCGGATGGGAACCACCCCGTCTGATCAGTCAACTGTTCTTGACGGTTGTTCGTGTCCAACCCGTTAAGCCAGTTGTCTCTTCGATAGAAACCCGTTCTCAGTCCGACATTCCACTAGTGAATGAGTAGGAGGCCTGATTGAGCTCATATTCTATCAGTTTTATGTGAAAAGTTGAGAATGTTGAAGAAAAGTGGAAATCAGTTGGAAAATGTTTAGTTTATGACGAAATCAGTGTTTAAAAATGTTGAAATCACTTAGATCTGAGTTGTTCTTGGTGGAATGAAGTCACACTTTGGTGTTCTTGAGAACCCATGATGACATCATCCTAGAACAGCCCAAATCCACCAATTTCATGGTGAAAAGTTGAGATTTGTGGGTGAAATTGGTGAGAAAGTGTGTAAAGATCAAAGAAGTACAAGATTTGGGGTAGAAACTTACAAGAATCGTGAGGAATCGAGAGAAAATAGGGGTGGATCATGCTGGTCAAACGAGAGCTGTCACATCACATAAACAGTGATGTGACAGGTGATATTTATAGGCAAGAGGGGAGAAAAGGCGGTGTAATGTGACGAATTAGAGGGGTAGTTCGATCGGATGGCCATCCGATCGGATGGTCATCTGGACGGATGACCATTCGATCGAATGGTCATTCTATCGGATGAGTTGTGCGCGTTGGTTTTCGCCTTTTCGTTTCGCGCGTTGAGTGTTGCGATGCGTTGCGAGTAAGCGATGTGATAGTATTACTCATTAATTTACACAAATAACCTAGCTAACATACATTAACAGTCATAAACCTAAACATACCCATTCTGCGTTTTGTGTTGTGATGAGATTGCGTTGTGATAGAGTTACGATTGCGTTTGCGAATAATCACCTCAAACAATATAAACATGCACAAGTAACACATAAAGCACACACACGCAAAACAATATCCATACCTGTAATTCAAGTTGCGATGCGATAGCGATGTGATAATTGTTAAGTAGATTAGCGTTTAGCTATCTTTATCGCATTTTTACTCCACATAATACAACTAAATTATCATAAATTGCAATATCGATTACTAGTCAAAGAGTATAAGCAATAATTAAGCAAGAAAAGACAGATCTAATTAGCAATCTTTTCTTCCTTTGACTTCAAAAGGTCGGGTTGTTACAGCCTCCCCTACTTTAGGGAATTTCGTCCCGAAATTAAGGCACATGCGTAACGAACAACTGTGGATACTTAGCCTTCATGTCACTTTCGAATTCCCAGGTGAACTTGGCGCCGCATTTGCCTTCCCAACGAACCTTCACAACGGGAATGCGTGAGCGTCGGAGTTTCTTGGTCCATGATCTCGACTGGCTTTTCCACGAAGTGTAAAGTTTCGTCCACTTGTAGATCCTCAAGTGGGACTTGTAAATTCTGCTCGGCTAGGCACTTTCTGAGGTTCGAGACGTGGAAAGTCGGATGGACGTTACTGAGTTCCTCCGGTAGTTCGAGTCTGTAGGCCACTTTGCCAATCCTTTCCAGAATCTTAAAGGGTCCAACATATCAAGGCGCGAGCTTTCCTTTCTTGCCGAATCTGATCACCCCCTTCCAAGGTGATACCTTTAGGAGTACGTAATCACCAACGTCAAATTCAAGGGGCTTGCGGCGTCTATCGGCGTAACTCTTTTGACGACTCCGAGCTTTCAAGAGATTATCTAGGATTTGGAGGATCTTGTCCGTCATTTCTTGCAACATCTCAGGACCGGTAATTTACGCATCCCCGATCTCGTTCCATACAATAGGCAATCGACATTTTCTTCCGTATAATGCCTCAAATGGTGCCATTTGAATGCTAGAGTGATAACTGTTATTGTACGAGAATTCAACTAAGGGTAAATGCGAATCCCAATTACCACCGAAATCTACGACATACGAGCGAAGCATGTCTTCAAGGGTGCGGATCGTGCGTTCAGTCTGACCGTCGGTTTGCGGATGGAAAGCGGTACTTAGATTAAGAGTAGCACTGAGAGCAGATTGAAACGTTTCCCAAAGGCGCGAGGTAAACCGACCATCGCGGTCAGAGATGATATCACGAGGCGTCCTGTGTCGACAGATGATCTCGTCGGTGTAGATCCATGCTAATCGTTCTACCTTGAAGTCTTCTCGTATCGGCAGAAAATAAGCAAATTTAGTAAGACGATCAACGATAACCCAGATGCTATCGTGACCTGATGGCGTGCGCGGAAGTTTTGTTATGAAGTCCATAGCTATACTCTCCCATTTCCACATGGGGATCTCGGGGTGTACGGGTAAGCCAGAGGGGCATTGATGTTCAGCCTTGACCTTCGAGCAGGTTAGGCATTTTGAAACATAGATAGCGATATCATTCTTCATGCCCGGCCACCAGTACTTGTAGCGAAGGCCCTGGTACATCTTATTGGCACCGGGAAGAATGGAATATCGAGACTTGTGGGCTTCGTTCAACAGAATCTCTCGTAAATTGGTGCGTTTGGGAATCCAAATTCGGTCGAGATAATGAAATATACCATTTGATTTATTCACCAGTTGTTTGCCGTTATTGATAATCCTTTCTTTCTTCAAGGTGCGTTCGGTGAAACAAGCATGTTGAGCGTCACGAATAAGAGCTTCAAGATTGTGTTGGGCTTGAGTATTACGAATGCTATGAAAATAGCTTTGTCGACTAAGGGCATCGGCAACGACATTTGATTTGCCTGGATGGTAACGAATCTCACAGTCGTAATCATTAAGAAGTTCAACCCATCGGCGCTGGCACATATTCAGTTCCTTTTGGCTCAAGATATGTTGTAGGTTCTTATGATCTATGAAGATCATACACTTAGTACTGTATAGGTAGTGTCTCCAAATCTTTAACGCAAAAACAACTGCACCAAGCTCGAGATCATGGGTTGTATAGTTCTTCTCATGGATCTTGAGCTGTCGAGAGGCGTACATGATAACCTTATCCCGTTGCATGAGAACACAACCGAGACCGAGGTTGGAGGCATCGCAATAGACTATGAAGTTGTCGTTTTCGTTGGGTAACGCGAGTACGGGAGCATTGCAAAGCATAAGCTTGAGATTTTGAAAGGCTTCCTTTTGTTTAGTTTTCCAAACAAAAGGTTTGTCCTTGTGCGTAAGAGAAGTGAGAGGGACAGCGATTTTCGAAAAATCAGCGATGAATCGACGATAGTGACCCGCCAATCCGAGGAAAGAACGAACTTCAGATGGGTTCTTTGGTGTAACCTAACTCTTAACTGCTTCAATCTTCCCAGGATCGACATGAATACCTTTACTATTGACAATGTGACCGAGGAATTGAACCTCCTCGAGCCAAAAATCTCACTTGGTGAACTTGGCATAGAGGCAGTTTCCTTGGAGTAGTTCAAGAACCAAACTGAGATGTCGCGCGTGTTCTTTTTTGACTTGGAATAGATCAGGATATCATCGATAAACACGATGACGAAGCGGTCGAGATAGGGTTTACACACGCGATTCATTAGGTCCATAAAGACTGCGGGGCGTTAGTAAGACCAAAGGGCATAACAACAAACTCGTAGTGACCGTATCGGGTTCGAAAAGCGGTTTTGGGTATATCTTCCTCTTGAATTCGTAACTGATGATAGCCAGAGCGTAAGTCAATCTTGGAAAAACACGTAGCACCTTGTAATTGATCAAACAAATCATCGATTCTAGGTAAAGGATGGCGATTCTTGATAGTAAGCTTATTCAGTTCCCTGTAGTCGATGCACATCCGGAACAATCCGTCCTTCTTTTTTACGAAAAGGATAGGAGCGCCCCATGGAGAGGTGCTAGGGCGAATGAAGCCTTTATCAAGCAATTCCTGGAGTTGACTTGAGATTTCACGCATTTCTGACGAAGCGAGTCGATAGGGAGCTTTAGCAACAGGATTTGCTCTAGGAATGAGGTCAATTCGAAAATCGATATCACGAGATGGCGGCAAGCCAGGTAAATCATCAGGAAAGACAACAGGAAAATCACGAACCACAGGCACTTCTTCCATTGTTTTCTCTTTCTTTTCCTTCTCTGCTACTACGATGTGTATCAAGAAAGCTCTGTATGCCTTGCGGAGATACTTGCTCGCTTGGACACATGACATAAGTTATAATTTCTTCTAAGCAATATCTCCATAGACGCACAATTGATCACCGTTTGAAAGAGAGAAACGGATCATCTTTTCGAAACAAACGATTTCAGCATGATTTTCACGAAGAAAATCCATGCTGATGATAACCTTAAAACTACCGAGCTGCATAGGGATAAGATTGATCGGGAAAATGTGACTGTTGAGCTCAAGTGTACAATCACGTAGAACGGAACTAATAGTGACAGTTCTTCCAGTGGCAACTTCTACTTCAAATGTCGATAGGAGGTTAACGCGTTTACGGTTTAGGAACCTTTCGAATTCGAACGATACAAAACAATTATCGGCTCCAGTATCAAACAAACATGAAACATATATACCATTTACGAGAAACGTACCATTAACCACGTTGTTGTCTGCCTGAGCCTGACGGGCGTTGATGTTGAAAACTCGCCCGCAGGCTGCTTGCTGAGCTGGTTGCTGCTGCTGCTGCTGCTGTTGGTGTTGTTTCTGTGCTAGCTGCTGATGTGGCTCTTGCTTCACCACTCTGTTCGGGCAGACATTTGCGAAGTGGTTGGGATCACCACACGCATAGCAGGCTCTTGCGTGGGCAGCGGGTGCAGGAGCTGCTTGTTGTCCCTAAGGAGCGGGTAGAGTAGGAGCTTGTTCTTGAGCCTGGCGGGGACCAGTACGACAGTTGGCAGTGAAGTGGCCGTAAAGGTTACAGTGAATACAAAATCGACACGTGATCCCAACAGGATGATGATAAGTACAAGTAGGGCAAAGAGGGTGTGGACCAGTATATGCACGCTTGGCCGGCGGTGCATTGGTCACTGGTGCTGCTACTTGGCGGTTCTGGTTCTGCTGTTGGACAGGAACGACATTGAGAGGAGCGGTTGTGACAGCACAGTTGTTGTTGTTGTTGTTCTTGCGCTTGCGACATGAAGACTTGGAGGCATGTGGTGCGACGGTTTCAGCGGTGGGAGCAGCGGTAACTTGATGGAGACTCTTGGTGGTTTTATCGAAGTAACCAGCCCTAACTCGCTTGTCATTAATCTCGTCAGCGAGCACATAGTCTCTTCGATGGTGGTTGTCTTGGCGGCTTGCACGAAATCAGTCACACAATCTAGTAACGCACGGATGTATTTCTTGATGGTGATATCAGCAGTAGAGATTTGACCAGGACAAATGATGCTTAGCTGCTTAAAGCGGGCAGTTAGACCAGCATTGTTGCCACCTTCCTGCTTAATGTTCCAAAACTCTCCCTCCAGCTTCTGAAGCTCATGGGGAGGGCAAAATTCCTTCATCATGATCTCTTTCAATTCCTCCCAAGTAAGCCCATAGGCTGCGTCATTCCCCCGCCTGTTTCTTTCGGCAGTCCACCAGTCTAGAGCCCTGGACTGGAAACCGCCAGTTGCGTTGACAGTGCGAAGGTTATCAGGACAGCCGCTTTGGCGCAGAGTGACTTCAATTAAGTCGAACCATTGAAACATGACACTGGGCCCGTCTTCGCCGGTGAACTCTTTGGGGCCGCAGGCCTTAAACTGCTTGAAGCTAAAAGTAGATTTAGGCGAGTCAGTCCTTAACTCCTCGGAGGACTTGCTAGCCTTCTCATTGAGTTCGCTGACGATTTATGGAATGACCTTAGCCATTTGTTTAGCGACTAGCGATGCGATGCGTTTGTCAGCGTGGTTTCGGCGAGAAGCGCGAGCAGTATGCGATCCAAATGATGACATTGTCTGCAACAGACATCGTCATAGGACTCAGACGCGATTAACTCGAGTATAGTCTAGCGTATCTCCATGCGCTACTTTTATATATATATATATATATATATATAAATCTCAGGAACACATCAACAAATAGGCACATGAATCACGTAATCACCGAGGCACATAAGCACGTATACACAGAGGCACATAAGCACATAAGGCACAGAAGCACGTTGTAGGATCATACTGTGACCCAAACGAGTCGATCAGAAGAGTTCTTGGTCTAATCAGAGATGGAATTCATTGATTAGACTTTGTAACAGCACAAAACACACTTAATTGTCTTGTATTATTGATTTAATACGTTTACAGATCAGTAGACACGTCGGCAGCACTTCGGTACTGGAATCACGAACCTTACAAATGAAATCACACATCAGGTATTTATAGGGTTGGTAATTTCGCACGGAAATGCCAATTGCTATTTCGTGCGAAATAGCATATTGCTATTTCGTACGAAATTAGCTAAAATCCATTTCATGCGAAATTCATGCGAAATTAGCTCTTTCACATATAAACCCTATTTTCTCGTACTACATGCCCTGATCTAACAATTCTAGTATAAGACTCGATACAAGACGAAGTCAACAGACGTAATGCACCTACAGACTCCCCCTCGGATGTTGACGAAGTCTTCAGTGTCGAGTCTTCACAATCTTCAGTCTTTATCAGTCTTCAGGCTCTTTCAAAGTATCTGACAGAGTAAGCATCCTCTATCCTCTCTTCTTTTCGTTTCCAGAATCTCCATCTGGCTCTTATCTCACTGTAATTATCTTGATCAGATCTTTTGATTCTTTAAGTTTATCAGCATCAGCAAATTTCAGGATCTGACACTGGCTCTAGCATCTTCAACTCTTCTCCCCCTCGAATGATTATCTACTAGCAGACTCCTCTCAACTAGCAGACTCCCCCTCAAATTATTCCGGGATCGTAGTCTGGCTTTCACAGGTTCAAGATCGTGACCTGGCTCACATCCTGCTCAAGTTTATACATGGATTCCTGCACAAATCTCTACCTCAAAGTAAATTTCACAAATTTAGATTTGACAAATTTAAACTTTTCTGCTTATCACTTGTAGAAACAAATTCACAATTGATTTAATCAGTTAATCCAATCTGATGACCACTTGTATGTAAACCATATTTCTCACAACACTCTCCCAAACCAATTCGTCATGCTTAGCACTTGGAATTTTGAAAATCAGCTCTTCAACACCAGTTGTTGAAAATCTTTTTGCATTTTTCAAAATTTATGCTAAAACACTCTGAAAATCTTTTTGGATTTTTGAAATTTAAAGAAATGCAGTAAAGAAATATATACAAACAATATTTTTGTGAGTTTGTGTTAGAGGATCATATCAGTTTATAAGACAAATCACTAACACCGTTAAGCTTTATACATTTTAAGTTCTAAACGATTCACTTAGATTGTCAGTATACTGATCCACTTAAATTTTCACACAAAGTTTAATTGTTTCGAGATACGAGATTAATGTTTTAGAGACTTAAACTTATTCGCATATCCCATCTCAGAATATACTCCCGTATCCAGATCCCAATATTCAGTCTTACAGGTGAGTATACCACAGATGATATCTGTAAAGGGTTAAAATGCGAGGGCCATGAGAGCTCAGGCTATTGCTTCTGCAAAATCAGAGAGATGATGGCTTCGACTTTTGGTGTGTTCCCTTTAGAGAATCTTTTCTTCAACAACACATGATTAGCATTTTACAATGTTTCATCATTTTTTGTACTGAGGGTGATGCTATATTTCAAGCAAGTGTAAAGTATTATACGGGGACTAGGCCATTGCTTCCGCAAAATCAGAAGTCCCGGGATAATACCCCAGATATCACTGAGTATAAAGACCTAGTATCTCAGAAAGAGGGACCTTTCAAACAAGATTTCGGGGGTTACCCATATATCCGAGAGATTTTCCCCACGATATAAGCAAGTTTGAAATTTAGGTTTATATCTCGTCACAATCTACTAAATGTATAAAAACCTACTGGCACATCACCAGTGAGACCGTTTATCACATTATAACTTTCCAATTCTTTAGCATGGTGTGAATGTCCACTGATGTACTATCATTTCCTCTTTTCTCAACAAAACTCATTTTTGATTTTATCATGTTTTTGCCTTTTTTTCAAATTTTCTAATGTTTTTGGATTTTCTGAAAATTTCTTACTCCCCCTAAAATGCAAAATCATTTAAACGAAATTTGAAAACAAACTGTACAAGTAAAATGACAACTGATATCAAATCACTTCAAATCGCCATCCACTTGGCATAAACAATCAGAACTCCCCCTACAACAAACTATTTTCCCATTATGATTTCAAAACACTTAAGTTTGTTTTAATCAAATGGTTTTTCCGGAAAATTAGTTTTGTTGATTTCATAAAACCACTAGTAGGTTAGGGGATTAATTCATCACTTTGTTTTCCAAACATTTTATATGAAAGTTAAATCAAGTTCAACTTAATGACCTTGATCAACCAATTGTAAGTGAAAACCTTCTTCAACCATTTGTAGGTTCACTTATCAACCAAACTACTAGTAAGATCAAAATATAACAATTTTAAGAACAACTACTACTTGTAGATTTACCAACCAAACTTTTTCAAGAAAGATGCCGATTCCTGCTCCACGATTACCAACTTGGAAGCTCCGGCAAGTCAGAATTTTAGTTTGAAAATGCAGTCACCCAAGCCTGACCAGCCTTGGGTGATTTTGATTCAACACTATCCCAACCTCCTTTTGATCTGTAAAAATCTTTTGCACTTTTCACTTTCCCATCAACCATCTTCCCGAAAATATGTTTGACTTTCCCATTGAAAGCCTTTTCAGCATCAAATTCTCCTTTACCAGGAAAGAATTGATCTGAAATCTCAAACCTACCTTTTGATTTCAAATTTTCTCTTGACAATTTTGGAAAATTCTCATCGTTCATCTCAGGAACGGAATTCACATTGTTTTTCTCAACAAATGACTCCTCTGATTTTATGGAATCAGATTCATTGTCAGAACTACTCTCAGATTTTACAACCCATCTTTGTTTGTTTAAATCAACTTTTCTTTTGTAAAAATGTTTTGAAACATCACCAGTTTCAAAAATCAAATTTTCAAACACTTTAGATTTCTCAGTTGGTTGTTTTTTTTCATCAACACAGTTTTCTTTCAATTTTGAGTTAAAAGAAACTCCCTGTTTTATGTTGTTGGACTGTTGGCAATTCCAAGCAATGTGTCCAATCTTGTGACATTTGAAACACGTTCTTCTCTCAACTCTTTGACCTAACTTCTTCTTCCTTTCAGCAAGAAATTCCTGGTTTGATTGTTTCCAGAAAGGTTTCTTCTGCTCTTCTTCTGAACTTCCACCTGCAACAAATTTTGTTTTTGGTTTATAATTTTTCTCATTTTTATAATTTTCTGGAACAATAAATCCTAAACCTTTCTTTTTGAAATTACTGTAATGTTTTGGTTTCTTTTGAAAACCTGAACCAGAACTGTAACCTTTCTTTTTGTTCAATCTCTGTTGAACTCTTGAAGTGTACTTTTTAGGTTTTTCAACAAGATTTATATCTTTTATTTCAGAAATATTAATTTCTGTCAATTTGAAAACCTGTTTGATCATTTCAGATTTGACACTTCTTATTGGAAATTCCTCATCAGAATATAATTTGTCTGAATCATTCAAAGTATATGCCACTTTGATTGGTCCGTCATTCAAATTAGATTTTGATAACAGGAATTCTTTATTGTAAACCCGTTTAACCGGTGAACTCAGACTCTTTTATGATGAACTCGAACTTTTAGATTTAGACTCCGACTTTGACTCTTCATCCATATCCAACACCTGATCGACCACTTTCTTTAACAACTTAGACTCATGATCACTGTCAGACGCTGTGAATGTGACATCAATATTGTCTGGTAACTCATCAATGATTTCAGACTGTAACTTGATGTTGAGAGCCTTATTTAAACGTTCCTCATTTGGTTTTCTGGGAGAATAACTATTCCAAATCGGAGGTGGACACTTGTTATACATGACACTTTGTTTCTTACTAGTATCCGTATCTTCTGTCTTTTTATCTTGAAATGCTTCAAGACCTGCAACAGTAGGATAAACTCTATCAATCAAATAATCACAAGTTGTATAACTCAACAACAATCTTTTGATTCTTTCACTCTCAATCTTTTCAAGTTCCAAATTCTGCTTTAGCTTTACACAATCTTCAATATACTCATTGATGACTTTCTGCTTTGTCATTAGAGTAGAACTCATCATTGTCATAGCAGCATCAACTTCTGTATTTGTCTTTTTCAAACCATCAACTGTTCTGTTCAGCACATCATATGACTCTTTCACATACTTCACATCAGATAACAAATTCTCTTTCATTTTTTCCAGTTCACTAATCTTCTTGTCTTTCTCCTCACAACTTTTGCAAGATTCTAAACATTTCTCACAAGGTTTAATGACCTCAACTATCTTTTCAACCTCGATAATCTTCTCAACTTCAACAATTTTTTCTACCTCGATGATTTTCTCAACTTCAATGAGTTTTTCAACTTCAACTATTTTTTCATCTTCAACAATTTTTTCTACCACTTTCTCAATCACTGTTTCAACATTTGCTTCTCCAGCTTCCATCTTTGCCTTCTCGTCAGTTATTATTCTTGCTTCCAGTTCTCTCTTCAATTTGGCAATCTTCTTCTCATTCAGCATCTCAAATTTATCTGCAAAAAACAAATTAAAACTATTAGGATCTATACCTTTTCTAGCTTTATTAAGATATTCTTCTTCATCATCAGTATCAATATCACTTCCTAAATCTGGAAAAATTGGTATTCTTTTTGGACTAGATTTAACTCCATCTTCTTCCAGAATTCTAGCAACAAGACCTGAACCAGGTGGAATATATTTATCCCAACTAAATCCCTCTGCAACCTTTTCATCATCTTGGTCAATTATACCATAACAAGCTCTTTTATCTTTTTCTTCAATAGCACGTGCATGTGCAGTTTGTGGTTGTTGAGCAATCTGATGAAAAATTGATTTTTGATAATAGTTGTTCTTTCCAGACTGATCTTGTTTTCCGTTTGCTTCTTTGTTTTTGCACTCACGCTTAAAATGACCTTTTTCTCTACAACGAAAACATGTAACCTTTGATTTGTCAAACCCTATTGGAGATTTAGACAATTCACTAAGATCATCTCTTCCGGTGATTTGTTGAAATTTTTCAGCTCTACGAACAGCACTAGCTAAACACCACTTTACATCCATCAACTCAAGTTCCTCAGCATCAATCTGGTCATAATCCTCTTTAGTAAGCATCGGATTTCCAATTTTTCCAGCAATCAAACTTTCATATGATTCCAACATAGCAACAAGTGATGCCATGTGTTGCTTAGCTATTTCTGTAGAAAGATTTTGACCACTTTGAATGTTCAAAGTAACATTGCACTGAAGATTTGTAGAATTCTGTTGTTGAGGACTTGGTGTTGTATGATTTGGATCAAAACTTGAATATGAAGACGAATGTCCACCACTCTGAGTCACAGTACTACCTTTCGTTACAGAAGAACTATCAGCACTGAAACCAGTTTGGATCTTTGGACTGGGAGTAACTTCAAATTTGTTTCCTCTGTAATATAAACTGACATCTTGTTGAGCATTTGGATTCTTCAAGATTGCTGTTTTCTGGATATCCAACTCATGCTCTTCAATCTTCTGAATAAACTGTGCCAGATTCATATTTTCAGATTTTCTCATGTGTTTAAGGATCAACAAATAAGTTCCCCATTTCTGCTGTGGTAATGCATCAGCTAGTTTATCAACCCATTCATCGTCGTCTTTCTTTATGTCCAATCTTCCCATTTCCAACACAAGATGACAATATCTATCGATTGTTGTTTTTGTTGATTCTCCTTCGAAAGCTACAAACATATCAAAAGATTTCTTAAGTAAAGCCTTTTTGTTCTTGATCATATCTGCACTTCCTTTAAATTTTTGAATCAATGCTGTCCAAATTGACCTAGCAGTACCCTCATGTTGAAGTAAAACAAAGATATACTCTTTAATCGCTTGTTGAAGAATACTGATCATCATTTTTTCACTTGTATATTTCAATTTATCACTCTCTGAAAAGTCACAAAACGCTTTTTCAAGCCCACGTTCATTTTTCGGTTTCTCATAGTCTTTCTCTAATGAACACCATGCATCAAACTTATAAGCTTGTACCAAGTTCTCAAACCGATTCTGCCATCCTTTAAAATCTTCGATGTACATAAGCTTTGGCGGTTTCTGATAAGTTCCTGTCTCATTCTCATTGTACAATGTTTCGGCAGCTGTAACTGGTGCAACTGGTGTAGCAAATGCATTATAGAATTCCTCTTCCATGTTTCAGTAACAAGTTTTTCAAAACAGACACTTTCAAACGAAATTCCTCAAGAGAAATAACTTGCAGTAGAGTTTCAAACGAAATACCACTACAAACGAGATTAAAATGTCCAAACGAAATACAGTTTTCAAATGAAATTACTAATTTCATGCGAAATCAGTCAAGCGAAATAACACCTTGGTGCGAAATAACCTGATTTCGTGTGAAACTCTCAAACGAAATCTGATTTCGTGCGAAATTAAGTGTACTTTCAAGCGAAATAGCAATTTCAAGCAAAATCAATTGCTAATTTCGTGCGAAATACTACTGACATCATCATAACCGATCTTTTTTACAAGCGAAATTAACAATTTTACCAGTTTTAGATCGAATTAAGGTCCAATTCTTTCAAGGATTAATTAAAACACTGTTTCGTACACAATATGTGAAATTCAATCCATTTTGACCGTAAAAACTTGTGAATTTTGTAAAAGAAGGTGTAGAAGTCAGAAATTATGGCTGTTTTGGTAAGAACTCTTCTTCCTGAGCTCTGATACCACTTGTAGGATCGTACTGTGACCCAAACGAGTCGATCAGAAGAGTTCTTGGTCTAATTAGAGACGGAATTCATTGATTAGACTTTGCAACAGCACAAAACACACTTAATTGTCTTGTATTATTGATTTAATACGTTTACAGATCAGTAGACATGTCGGCAGCACTTCGGTACCGGAATCACGAACCTTACAAATGAAATCACACATCAGGTATTTATAGGGTTGGTAATTTCGCACGGAAATGGCAATTGCTATTTCGTGCGAAATAGCATATTGATATTTCGTATGAAATTAGCTCAAATCCATTTCATGCGAAATCCCTGCGAAATTAGCTCTTTCACATATAAACCCTATTTTCTCGTACTACATGCCCTGATCTAACAATTCTAGTCTAAGACTCGATACAAGACGAAGTCGACAGACGTAATGCACCTACACACGTAATCCACATAACCACTATATTTTGCACGTATTCACCTACATATATTGCACGTATTCACCTATCACTCAAGCTTGCGAAAAAGCGATTCGAGAGTTACGAATGCGAGTAGCAAGTAGTGACTGCGAGTAACACAAGCGATTTGTTAGCGTTTTGAGGTGAATGTGTAATGCGAGTTGTGTGTGTGTATCGGAGCGAACAACGAAAAGTGAGTGAAGTACCAAAACCGAAACATACATGAACACATAAAAATCACATAAAACATGTAAAATTTCTCATAAAAGCGATAATTCACAGAGTCAGCGGTGGTGATCCTCAGAATCGAAATACATATAAGCGACAAGCGTAAAATCAGCAAAAATCGGAATGCCTTGGGTGTGCTAGACTTTGAGTACCCAAATTGATTCGACTATTCTTCAAAGACTTCGAGCACACGCATTGGCTTATTGGACTGTGCTCTTGCCTCAATTCGGGTGGTCGGCACGCATCCGTTTGGCCGTTAGGCGACTCAAGTCATTGGAACCCATCGAGACTTTGGTGAGAGTTTTGTAAACCCAAATATGGAGTGGAATAAGTCATTAAGGTGCGGGTTTCACCCCTAACTTAATAACTTCATTCCTGTTTGTGTGATAAAATCACGAGATAGAGAGGGAGATTTGCGTCGAAGTATGGATTTCACTCCTGATTCAACGCAAATTCTCGTGTTTATAAAAAGGCGCATCGAGCGATTTGATCAAGAGTTTGCGACTTTCATACCTAGTCTCAACCAGATCATCCGTTTGTGTGTGTTTTGCCAGCCTTAGGAAAGGCTGACCTTGCGTTAAGCGGTAGTATGCGATGTTCGCGCAAGAGTGTAGTGTTCAGCGAATTCGAGCGAGAATATCAAGCAAGCTCGTACATAACCCCTTACTGGATTTGCTCTGTTGGTACTTAGACTATAGACTAGGTCAATTCTAAGACATCGACCCAGATCGAGTCTTACCTAATTCTCTATAGTTATGGCTCTGATACCAATCTGTTACACCCCAACCGATGGCGGAAACATCAGGGTGAAGCACTGAGCGAAATAGATTGTCCAGGAGAAATCCATAACTACTAATTTACCAGATAATTAACATTATGTCCCATACAACATCTTATCAAATAAAGCAGTTATTACAGACATAGGTATCTCAAAGATAAATCATAGTTCCGACAACTCAAAATATTAATTGTTTGTTTCTAGACTCCCCTAAACTTGATTCCACGAAAGCTAGCATAACAAGCATCCTAAACACCTGTCACATATGTTAAAATAAAAGTCAATACACATAGTGTAAAGGTGAGCATACAAGTTTTACAGTATAATAGTAGCGAAAGCGAGTTTACGCATAACTAGCATGTAACATGAAATAAAGCGAAGCTAGTAAGTTATCGACGATGAAATATGCACAGACATGACTGTGAGTTGTAGAGTGCGCAACACATATCACCACTGTGACATGTGAAGAAATACCCTTAGCAACCCCCGTCCGCGACAGGTACTGAGTCCAAACTATAGTACTATCGTTGCTAAGGTGTCAGGCAACAATCACTGTGTAAACATAACATACAAGCATTCATCGAATAACACGTATAACATGTGAGAGCGGTTAGCGTAAAAGAAGTGTTTGCGTCATGTGATCGATGTGATTCGATATAGGTAACGTATGTAATACCCAAAAGTGCTTAAAGCAAAAAGGGATGAAGTATACTCACAGATTGTGTTTAGTAAATAAACACTCTCTTGGATTGAAGGGAACGCTGAGGGATTAGCCTGAACACAGTACGATAGTATAAGCGTTGAACGGTGCGTAAATGATGCGAGTGAACATAATGACGAAAGGACATCCGATCGGATGGCCATTCGGTCGGATTGTCATTCGTTTTGGATGGGTGTGTTTATGTATGATGGAACTTTGAAGTTTTCGTTGTAGCATTATGAAAGACATGGAATGCCTCTACTCTTTAGGTCATCTGGTCGGACAGTCATTCGGCTGGATGGCCGTCGGCTCGGATGGCAATCCGGGTGGTGACTATATTCTTTGCAACTTTTGAAATTGTTTAAGTGTTGAAAACTCCCCAAGTCATCCGATCGGATTGTCGTTCGATCGGATGGCTATCCGATCAGACGGCAACCCGTTTGGTAACCTGTTCTTTTTGTAACTTGTAAGATTTGCTGAGTTTAGAAAGTTGCGGGTTGACCGAGACAGTATGACGATGTGTTAAACAACGGAAATTCCACCAAGTCCAAGTCATCCAATCGGATGGGAACCACCCCGTCTGATCAGTCAACTGTTCTTGACGGTTGTTCATGTCCAACCCGTTAAGCTGATTGTCTCTTCGATAGAAACCCGTTCTCAGCCCGACATTCCACTAGTGAATGAGTAGGAGGCCTGATTGAGCTCAGATTCTATCAGTTTTATGTGAAAAGTTGAGAATGTTGAAGAAAAGTGGAAATCAGTTTGAAAATGTTTAGTTTATGACGAAATCAGTGTTTAAACATGTTGAAATCACTTAGATCTGAGTTGTTCTTGGTGGAATGAAGTCACACTTTGGTGTTCTTGAGAACCCATGATGACATCATCCTAGAACAGCCCAAATCCACCAATTTCATGGTGAAAAGTTGAGATTTGTGGGTAAAATTGGTGAGAAAGTGTGTAAAGATCAAAGAAGTATAAGATTTGGGGTAGAAACTTACAAGAATCGCGAGGAATCGAGAGAAAATAGGGCTGGATCGTGCTGGTCGAACGAGAGCTGTCACATCACATAAACAGTGATGTGACAGGTGCTATTTATAGGCAAGAGGGGAGAAAAGGCGGTGTAATGTGACGAATCGGAGGGTAGTTCGATCGGATGAGTTGTGCGCATTGGTTTTCGACTTTTCGTTTCACGCGTTGAGTGTTGCGATGCGTTGCGAGTAAGTGATGTGATAGTATTACTCATTAATTTACACAAATAACCTAGCTAACATACATTAACAGTCATAAACCTAAACATACCCATTCTGCGTTTTGTGTTGCGATGAGATAGCGTTGTAATAGATTTGCGATTGCGTTTGCGAATAATCACCTCAAACAATATAAACATGCACAAGTAACACATAAAGCACACACACGTAAAACAATATCCATACCTGTAATTCGAGTTGCGATGCGATAGCGATGTGATAAGTGTTAAGTAGATTAGCGTTTAGTTATCTTTATCGCATTATTACTCCACATAATACAACTAAATTATCATAAATTGCAATATCGGTTACTAGTCAAAGAGTACAAGCAATAATTAAGAAAGAAAAGACAGGTCTAATTAGCAATCTTTTCTTCCTTTGACTTTGACTTGTTCTTTGACTTCAAAAGGTCGGGTTGTTACAGCTTCCCCTACTTTAGGGAGTTTCGTCCCGAAATTAAGGCACAGGCGTAACGAACAGCTGTGGATACTTAGCCTTCATGTCACTTTCGAGTTCCCAGATGAACTCGGCGCCGCGTTTGCCTTCCCAGCGAACCTTCACAATGGGAATGCGTGAGCATCGAAGTTTCTTGGTCCATGATCTCGACTGGCTTTTCCACGAAGTGTAATGTTTCGTCCACTTGTAGATCCTCAAGTGGGACTTGTAAATTCTGCTCGGCTAGGCACTTTCTGAGGTTCGAGACGTGGAAAGTCGGATGGACGTTACTGAGTTCCTCCGGTAGTTCGAGTCTGTAGGCCACTTTACCAATCCTTTCCAGAATCTTAAAGGGTCCAACATATCGAGGCGCGAGCTTTCCTTTCTTGCTGAATTTGATCACCCCCTTCCAAGGTGATACCTTTAGGAGTACGTAATCGCCAACGTCAAATTCAAGGGGCTTGCGGCGTCTATCGACGTAACTCTTTTGACGACTCCGAGCTTTTAAGAGATTATCTTGGATTTGGAGGATCTTGTCAGTCGTTTCTTGCAACAGCTCAGGACCGGTAATTTGCGCATCCCCGATCTCGTGCCATACAATAGGCGATCGACGTTTTCTTCCATATAATGCCTCAAATGGTGCCATTTGAATGCTAGAGTGATAACTGTTATTGTACGAGAATTCGACTAAGGGTAAATGCGAATCCCAATTACCACCGAAATCTATGACACACGAGCGAAGCATGTCTTCAAGGGTGCGGATCGTGCGTTCTGTCTGACCATCGGTTTGGGGATGGAAAGTGGTACTTAGATTAAGAGTAGTACTGAGAGCAGATTGAAACGTTTCCCAAAGGCACGAGGTAAACCGACCATCGCAGTCAGAGATGATATCATGAGGCGTCCCGTGTCGACAGATGATCTCGTCGGTGTAGATCCGTGCTAATTGTTCTACCTTGAAGTCTTCTCGTATCGGCAGAAAATAAGCAGATTTAGTAAGACGATCAACGATAACCCAGATGCTATCGTTATCTGATGGCGTGCGCGGAAGTTTTGTTATGAAGTCCATAGCTATACTCTCCCATTTCCACATGGGGATCTCGGTTTGTACGAGTAAGCCAGAGGGGCGTTGATGTTCAGCCTTGACCTTCGAGCAGGTTAGGCATTTTGAAACATAGATAACGATATCCTTCTTCATGCCCGGCCACTAGTACTTGTAGCGAAGGTCCTGGTACATCTTATCGGCACCGGGAATAATGGAATATCGAGACTTGTGGGCTTCGTTCAGCAGAATCTCTCGTAAATTGGTGCATTTGGGAATCCAAATTCGGTCAAGATAATGAAATATACCATTTGATTTATTCACCAGTTGTTCGCCGTTATTGATAATCCTTTCTTTCTTCAAGGTGCGTTTGGTAAAACAAGCATGTTGAGTGTCACGAATAAGAGCTTCAAGATTGTGTTGGGCTTGAGTATTATGAATGCTATGCAAATAGCTTCGTCGACTGAGGGTATCGGCAACGACATTTGCTTTGTCTGGATGGTAACGAATCTCACAGTCGTAATCGTTGAGAAGTTCAACCCATCGGCACTGGTGCATATTCAGTTCCTTTTGGCTCAAGATATGTTGTAGGTTCTTATGATCTGTGAAGATCGTACACTTAGTACCGTAAAGGTAGTGTCGCCAAACCCACCAAGGTCCAGCTCGTCTGATCGGATGGGAATCACCCCGTCCGATTGGATGACTGTTCTTGACAGAGTTTCATGCCCGATCCGTAATTTGATCATCTCTCCGGTGGAAATCCGTTATTGAGTAAACTCCAGACTAAGGAACAAGTCCTAGGCCTGTTTTGGCTCTGGGTTTCACCGTGTCTGAGTAGATAAGTTAAGAAAGTATGAAATTAATCCAAAAATGATTAGATTTTGTAAAGATTTGTAGTAGAACGTGTAGGAATCCCTTAGATCCAGACTAAATCTTGACTGAATGACATCACACAGCTGATTGTACGAATAACCATGATGACGTCATCTTCAAGGTGCCCAAATCGGGTGCTTTCATGGTGAAAAGTAAGATTTTGATGAAGAATCTAGTGAGGAAGTGTGTGAAGATGAAAGTTGTACAAGAATTACGGAGAAAACTTACAAGATTCGCTTGAAATCGAAGAAAAAGTGCCTTAGAACGAGATAGAGTGCGTCTGGTCGGAGGAGGCTATCACATTAGTGAATAGTGATGTGACAGTGGGTATTTATAGTGTAAGAGGGAGAGTAAGGCGGTGCACACGAGGTCGGATGGCAGTCCGATCGGATGGTCATCCGGACGGATTGCCATCCGATCGGATGTCCATTCAGACAGCCGATTCGCGCGGGTTAGATTTCAGCTTTGATTCGTTTCGCGAGCGATGTTAAGCGTTGCGTTGTGTAATATTGTGTGACATCATTCCATGGTAAGATTATATAAATAACCCAAAAGTTTCCGTGTTCGAGTCTACATAATAGCTAGCTATAAGTATCGAGTTTCTTGTTTAAGAAAGCATCAAAGTTTCTCGTTCCATCAAGAGTCAAGTTTCTCGTTCCATAAGTATCAAGAGTCAAGAATCAAGTGTCAAGTATCGAGTGTCAAGTTTCAAGTTTCTAGTATCAAGTTTCAAGCCTCAAGTTTCTTGTTTACATAGTTTCACATACCACAAGAGTCAAGATTCTAAGGTATCATGTAACAACCCGCACTTTCGTGCGTTGTTACTACTCGATATACTCGTTACGCCTAGCACCAGAGATTCGGATCATAATGTAACTATATCGCATACTTCACTATTCGAAGGATAAATCGCATATTTTCGCAATATATATTATCACTACATCACATCACGAACACTAACACTCACGATGACACTGAGTGAGGAC
The DNA here is from genome assembly GCA_030545235.1 of Helianthus tuberosus. Taxonomy (NCBI): domain Eukaryota; kingdom Viridiplantae; phylum Streptophyta; class Magnoliopsida; order Asterales; family Asteraceae; genus Helianthus; species Helianthus tuberosus. The sequence continues at coordinate 54,182 of JARYGA010004997.1, forward strand.
CTATTCTACCCTTCTCGGTGACCGTGATGTGACGAAACGCAGACAATTAACGCTAATAAAGACTCTCGGGCGAGTGCTATAGCTCCAGTCGTCGTGACGATGATGACAATACGAGTAAGTGGTACCCTGTCAGTCATTGTGGCACAACACACAATAACGTTCACGATGACATCAAGAAAGGACCTATACTACCCTCCTTGATGGCCGTGAAACGTCACACCGCATACTCGAATCGAAAACCGATTGTTAATTATCGAAACTTTGGGATATGGATACGTATATACGACCTTTTTGTGATTAGTTATAATAAATACATACCTAACGATACGAAACAGAGTAACAAGATCATCGCAACGCGTAACGCACAAGATCCAAATGCGGAGACACAACCTGCAAGACATGTCCAACCGATCGGACAGGATATGTCCAACCGATCGGACAGGATATGTCTAACCAATCGGACAGGATATGTCCAACCGATCGGACAGGATATGTCCAACCGAACGGACAGGATATGTCTAACCGATCAGACAGGATATGTCTAACCGATCGGACAAGACATGTCCAACCGATCGGACAGACGGTCCAACCGATCGAACGGATAGGCTGACCGATCGAATGGGCCAACCGATCCAGCGCACCTTTTCACCTCCTTTCCCCTCCTTTGCCTATAAATACCCCTCAGTCACATCAAGAACACTTGATGTGAGTGCCCTCGTGCGACCAGACGTTCCAATCCACTTTTCTCTCGATTTCTCGCGAATCTGGTAAGTTTCTAACCCAACTCTTGTACTTCTACGACCTATATTCAATTCTACACCCTTCTACCTTTTAAATCTTCACTTTTAACTGCGAAACCTCTAGATTTGGGGCATTCGAGGGTGATGTCACCATGAAGTTTTTATGAACTTCAAGTGTGATGTCATCCCACGAAAGAAACAGCTCGGATCCAAGCGATTTCACATGTTTGCGTAACAATCCCACCTAAAACTACGTTTTCTAAACAAAGTGTGTGTGTTTTTGGGTTAAACATGAGAAAGACCATCAAGGACGGCCAGATCTGATGGAACGGGGTGGTTCCCGGCCGTTAGAATGGGTCGGATTTGATGGTGTTTCGGTAGTTTAACACAAGGACACCCCATCTCAGTCGAATCGCCTGAAATGGAACCCAATCTTTCCAAAACCCATCAAGTGTGACACGATCAGGACGATGGAACGAATTGTCGTCCGATCGGACTGCTGTCCGATCGGACAGCAAACAAGAATCAACCGACCGAACGAACAAGGTGTTAACCGATCGGCTAGCCTGTTAACCGATCGGACACCATGCTAATCGATCGAATAGCATGCTGATCGATCGGAGAACATGCTAACCGATCGGATAGCATGGTAACCGATCGGACCACATGTTCAGTCGACCGAATGAGCCCAAGCATCAATATTTGAACCAACTTTTGGTCCTTTCGCCATCGTTTAACGCGCTATTCATCGCTTAACGATCTGTAACCAGGATAACACAGACGTACTCTCAATCGATCCAAATCAAGTTGTGTTTACTTGTCAATTACGCGCTGTGAGTATACTTGAACCCTTTTTAATCACATTTTGGGTGTAACATACGTTTCTAACAAATCGAACTTGTCAAATGAATTATTCAACCAATCGAATTATCACTTGCGAATAACTGTTATGCATAGATATACGTGATGCTAGTTGCATATGTGCTAGGGCTTATACTCGCGACGTCCCACCATGACTAGTATAGTACTATTGCGCCCGACGGGGTCTAGTTTGCCATCGCATATTCGAGCATCGAGGACTTAGTTGGTAGTATCAGCTTTGTGAGTATATATGTCGTGTGTTACGTTTATGCATATGGAAATTCGCTACGCATTTTAATCTATTATGTTACTTATCAAACCTGTATACTCGCCAATACTTTTGTATTGACAAATATTTTAACGTATGTTGCAGGTTAGATCGCAGACTATATCAAATTAAGCTAGGAGGTCTAGAAACTCAATTAAAATCTAGGTTGTCGGATTTGTATTGTTCGAGAGGACAAGAAATCTGCGATAACTTATGTGATTGTATTATTTGTTAGTATGGGATAACGAATGTATTAAATATTATCGTAATATAGTTGTTATGGATTCTCTTGAGCAATCTGATTCGCCTAGTGCCGCGCCCCGATGATTCCGCCATCGGTTGGGGTGTGACAGATTGGTATCAGAGCCATAACTATAGGGAATTAGGCCAGACTCGACCTAGTCCGGGTCGATGTCTTAGAAATTAACCTAGTCTATAGTCTAAGTACCAACAGGCCGACTCGTACGAACCGAGTGGGGTTTGTATCGGGCTTACTTGATACTCTCGATCGGAATTGCTAAAAGTTACAACTTTGTGTGAACACCGTGTATTACAGTTTCGCACGAAGAAGCCTTTCCTAAGGCTGGAATACTACTTAGCCTTTCCTAAGGCTGACACAATACACGTGTTTTCGAGAATACTCGCATAACGAAACCGAGTGATCCAGTCGAGATCAGGTGTGAAAACCAAGAACTCTCCACGAGATCGCTCACTCAGCGCATTTTTTAGCACAAGAACTTTTCATCGAGTTAGGAGTGACATCCATATCTCGACGAAAGTCTTCATTTCGAAATCTAGTGGAACTCACGAATTTATTCGAAGAGCATAACCACAATTTGGAATAGAGCTGTTAAGTCAGGGGTGAAAACCCGTACCTTAATAAACCGTTCCACTCCCTAAACTGGTTTTTCCAAAAGCTCTCACCAGGGACTCGACTATCACAATAACTCGAGCCACGCGATGACTAGGAAGACGAAAGCCATGAGCTGCATCCCAGTCGAAGCATGAAGTTTTCTAGGTCAACGCGCGTGCACGAACTTGTTGAGTATAGTTGGATTACCCCGGGTAGTCGACGCCTAAGCACCCAAGGTACTCTACCGTACAAACCGCCAATTTTACAACTGGCTGGAACTTACTTACGTTTTGAAACTTTACGCGTTATCGATTTCTCGATTTCACGATTTTCACTCCCTGCTTTATAACGCACTATTCGCACAGCCATCGCAATCTAAAACGAAACCCGAATGCTCGCAGCAAAACTAATGCATAATCTATTGCCTTCGCTATCGTTTTCTCACCGCAACGCGTCCTCGTTTATTCTAAATCGACCTGTATGTGTATGATTACAAATTACATCTATATAAATATATATATATATATATATATATATATATATACGTATAAACAAACAAGTCATTGTGTGAGGACGTAGGAATTTCGTGTCTCCTATATGGCTCCTATGTGATTCGCATTACTATTATACTATCGCATCAAGCTTTGAACGCGCTCAATCGCGTTGCAAAACTCAAAAAAATCATTATGATCGAATCTCATTCCAAGTCTCTTCCTGTCTAGATGCCTTCCAACAACTCTACCTCGAGACGAGTAGCTAGGAGAAGAGCCAAACGAAGCGCCGATAAGAGGATTGCATCACTTGTGACTAAGGAAGTGGTTAAGCTTATTCCTCAAATTGCCGCTCGAGTGCACTCTCTCAGCAACTCTCGAGCCTCGGAAGACTCCAAGACGGAAGCGCCGCAATCTGCTTTTCTTTACAAACACTTCAAAGCCTGTGACCCGATGGAATTCACGGGCGAAGGAGGTGTGACTCAACTACTCCATTGGTTCGATTCTATCGAAGTTACCCTTCGTCAAAGTGGGTGTCCCGATAGTTTCCGTACTACTTGCGCTACCGGAGTATTTCAATCACGAGCACTCGACTGGTGGACCGCCGAACGTAACAAACGTGGAATCTTTGCAGCTTACGCCCTCCCCTGGGAGGAGTTGAAAGAGCTCATGAAGGAAGAATACTGTCCTCCTCATGAAATTCAGAAGCTGGAAGACGAATTCTGGAAAATCAAGCAATTCGAAAGTGACAACACTGGCTACACCGCAAGGTTCAAACAGCTTAGCATAATCTGCCCGAGTTAAGTCAACACTCCAGAGAAAGCCATCACGAAGTACATTCGTGGCTTGCCTGAGTGTGTGGGTGATTTTGTCGAAGCTGCAAGACCTGCTACCATCGAAGAAACCTACCGCTTAGCCGCAGAAATCAACAACAAACGACTCATGGAAGGGTTCTTCTCAAAGAATCCTGTCAAGCAAGCTTATCAAGCAATCGCCATTAATTCTTCAGGCGATCCTGTCAGCGATTCTTTTGGCAAATATGCTGACGATTCTTCTCACGAATCTGCTGACGATTCTCCTGACGAATCTGCTGGCGAATCTTCTGACGAATCTGCCAACGATTCTTCTGACGAATCTGCCGACGGATCTCCCGACAAATCGGCCAAAGATTCTACGAGTGAGTCCTCAGACAAATCCTCCAACGATGATACCTCTTCGCAAGACACCGACAAACCCAACCGCAAACGAAAGACTTCAAGCCCGAACTCATCGACCACCGAACTGCCGCAACCGAAGCCTCTTCGAACAGTCCCGGTGTTTCCAAAACGAGCGTACACTGGAGCTCATCCTCAGTGTTACTCGTGTACCTACCATCATCCAGTTGGGGCTGACTGTCGCTATTGCAATAACTGCAATCGTTACGGTCACTTCACCTGCAACTGCCGCATCGAACTGCGAACCTGAGTACAACAACAGCAGCTCCAGCAAAAGTCTTCAGCATCAAACATCTAGCAAGCGTAGGATAAAGTTGTAATGATATGATTTTTGACGTTAATTTCTAAGTTTTGAACCTACTTTATTACTCAATGTTGCCACTATGCGTAACATTAACTCTCGTTTTCGTTTTCCCTTTCGCACTCTAGTCGTCACACTTATACTAGATTCACACACATACTATATACTATATCACGAAATAACGTGTTTTACCCTCACTACACTCTTGGAATGAGGTACGATAAACGTGCAAGGAACAACTAATCACGGGTGCACACGGGATTATTTGGGTCAGTGCATGGAGATCGTAGTGAATTCTAAGGTGCCATAAGCGTTTTAACAAAGTATGACACCGAAGCACGAGATTTAAGTAATAGGGGTAAAGCAAGGTGTGCTTTGCCATACTACCGAAGTTTCGTGCAGAAAGTGCCAGGTGGAGTTGAACGTTATTAGACCTATTATACTATTGTGATTATTTTCAACACACTACACTCAATCGCAAGGCGTAACAACTGAAATCGCATCATCGTAAGACTTTTCGTAAGTCTGCGAACGCAATGCAATCGCCTCATCGATGGACTCTGGAGAGTCTACCTCGCAGGACAATTGCATCAACGCAAGACTGGTCGTAAGTCTATAGCAACCAAATCTCATCAAGCACACTAACGCTCACGATGATGTCTGAGTCAGGACCTATTCTACCCTCCTCGATAACCGTGATGCGACGCAACGTAACGTTAAGATTATTCAAAACAAAACTCGGCCAATTGCAATCGCTTATCATATGTATCTCGCAACCTCTATCGCTTATTATGTGAACCTCTACCGCTTATTATGTGGATCTATATCGCTTGCTGTCTATCAATCTATCGCTATCGCCTACCGTTATCTGAGAAATTTGTGTTAAGTTAGCACACATGACCTCGCTTCACGAGATGGAGCTCATATGATTAAAAGCAAGGTGTTTTAGCCATATCGGCGGGCTTTCGTGGAAACGGGCCATGTGGGGTCTGGTGTTAGTTAAACTCTGTGGCATAATCAATCGAATCGAACCGCATAAGTTGCGTATCCCTCCATCGCGTGCAACGCAACAACTGCCGCTCATCGTAATTCATCTACCAGCGCCGTTATTGTTGGTGCTGCGTTACTCGCTTAATCACCTAATCACTTATTGCTTATCGTGTATAGTCTACCGCTTATTCGCGTACCGCTTATCGTTCGCTTGGTGTTCATTGCAGTCTGTGTGGTATTAGTACACATGACACCGCTACACGAGGCAAAACTAACCTGGTTAAACATGGTGTTTCGCCATGTTAGCAAACTCTCGTGGAAATGTGCCATGTGGGTTTAATGTGGAATCTAATCGAAAACGCGCTATTCGCTTATCGCTTATCGCTCGACGCCTACCCAGACACGACACATAAATGTTTTGTGTCATCAGGCTACTCGCGCACGCTGTTGTAGCTACGTTTGCAAATCAACTCGCCGGATTAACCTATTCGATTCTACCTTATACTCGGTCCGACTCCCCATCGATTTGGCCGAGTAAGCGCAAATTCTATCCGTGTCATATCGGCACACCTGACACTGCCTCATGAAACAGAAGTAATATGGGCAAGGCATGGTGGATACGCCGCTGGTACTTGCTATATATAAGTGTTTTAAACATATTAACAAACTTTCGTGGGAAAGTGCCAAGTGGGGCTCGGTGATTAACTACCTTTTATACTGATTAAAACGTCTTTTTATAAAAATTTTGATTTAAAACCGGTGGACAAGAGAAATTTCCTCACGACGTGGAGATCACATCGAATCAGCTTGACTCCATGTCCAAGAAAAGTTTCATAAGTCCAGTTTTCCTTAAAACTTTTACTACGTCAAAACAAAATCCTTCTTAAGACATTGGTTCGACATCGAGTTCAACTTGAACCCATGTCGTAGGAGAGTTTTCGTAACCCCCGTTTTCATCTTCGAATCTCTTAAAATGTATAAAACCTAAACTTCCTTGCAACGTTGGTTGACATCGACTCAGTTGACCATAATTTAAAAGGAAATTGTTCGAGATTTCCATCGAAAATTCCTTTTGAATATCTAAAACGAACGCTTCTTGTAACGTTGGTTAACGATCGACTCAGTTAATTCTACGTCATGAGAAACCTTTTTAAGTCCTTTAAAATTGCAATCGCATCAAACTAACGAATTCTTCGGGACACGAGGTACTTTGGAACGCCAACTCGTGGGATATTACCCTAGTCGTTACGTCGCCTTCTCGATATCGCAATCGATCTCCCTTATTCGAAACGCTCTCGTTTGTCAACTCTCAGTCAATCACTCGCTATATTGCTACTTACGTGGGATCAACACTCAGAGGTCTACCTATTGGATTAATTTCGGGACGAAATTTCCTAAAGTAGGGGAGACTGTAACAACCCGCACTTTCGTGCGTTGTTACTACTCGATATACTCGTTACGCCTAGCACCAGCGATTCGGATCATAATGTAACTATATCGCATACTTCGCTATTCGAAGGATAAATCGCATATTTTCGCAATATATATTATCACTACATCACATCACGAACACTAACACTCACGATGACACTGAGTGAGGACCTATTCTACCCTCCTCGGTGACCGTGATGTGACGAAACGCAGACAATTAACGCTAAAAAAGACTCTCGGGCGAGTGCTATAGCTCCAGTCGTCGTGACGATGATGACAATACGAGTAAGTGGTACCCTGTCAGTTGTAACAACCCTCATTAAAAGTCCTATTTATTTTATTATTTTATCCAATAGGAACCCCTAATTGAGACACCCAAGTTATTCTGCACAAACCCTACAAATTTCAGAACAATCAGAATCAGGATCAGGGCCCCTAAAACTCAGGGGGGGTATTCCCTACTCGACGATTATCTAAATAAAACGCTGTCAAATTCGAATTTTACGAAGTTGTCAACTCAGCTAGGCTAGTCCAGGACGTGGCCATCCTATAATGAATTCGTGTCCCTTACGGACCGTAAGGGATAATGCTTACGGTCCGTAAGCAATGTCAAATTGGTGTATAAATAGCAGGCATTGGCACTTGATTTCTGGCGTTCGTTCGACGAATAAATTCGTTATACACTCCGAGTTATAGTAGAAACAGTCTCAAAATCACTAATTAGTATAGCGGGGTGCTGCTACGATACAGGGTATTAACTCGATCGCTGCTACAATTCAATGTCCGATCGATGGAAACTATCCGATGGATGTTTAAGTACTATCCTTTGTCATTTGTCGTGATTCTGACAGGATGTTTGAGTACCACCCGAACTCAGGGAATACTCTGTCATTCGTTGTGAATCCGATGGATGTTTAAGTGATTACACTTTGTCATTCATTGTGAGGGTTTTAATCTCGTGAGTTATCGTAAATGCTGTATTAGTTACTTACCTAGTTCGTGTGCACTAGGTTATAAGGCTAATCAATAGGCTAAGCTCTGCCTGTATCTGCAATATATCAAGACTTATCTATAGACTAAACTTTGCCGTATGAATCTGCATGTTATAATGTGAGTCATTCTCTTTTTATCAAATTACTTTCAAAATCATGTTTATTTTCAAGGTTATAATTACAGGGATTAAGTTTATGTAATCACCATATTACAGCCGGTATGTGGGGTTTTGTATACATTACTTGATAATCTTCACCATTGGACAACGAGTTAGCCAATGGGTGATATGACCATAGTTACAGAAACGAGTCGAGTGACAAGTACCGAGGGTAGTTGGTTGATATAGAAACATTGTAATCTCCCTTAATACTGTAATTTATAACACTGTTTTCTAGTTATACTTTGCAGTGATTAAGTCTTTGCCAATCTTTAAGAAGCAAATGTAAAAACTCTTAATGCTGTAAATTATAACAAATATGTTTTAAGTAAAATGAATGAACTCACCAGTATTTCCTGCTGACAAAACCTTTTTAAAACGCGTTTCAGGTAATTACAGTAGATTGGAGTAAGAGATGGATACGGCACTGAAAGGCATCAAGAAGTGGCTTATTTTACTAATTAAATACGGCACTGAAAGGCATCAAGAAGTGGCTTATTTTACTAATTAAATCAAATTAAGATATATTGTTTTATGTAATCAAATTTATCTTTATTTAAGCTACCATTGTAAAACATGGGTTTATCCCATCTATTAAATAAATAAAATCCGGTGTTTTCTAAACTCTGATATTTTTCCTAACTCACGGTCCTGATGAAATTTCCGCTGCAATATTTTTTTTAAAATAATCACCGGTACCACTGGGCTGTTCGCGGCACCCGATTCCGTCCAGGGTGGGTCGGGGGTCGTGACAGAAGGTGGTATCAGAGCCACTGCTTTAAGCCTTTAGGTGTTGTGACAATAATATCTAAGTTCATATAAAAGAGTTAGGAGATTGCTATTAACTGGTAGCACACATGATAGCATTTAGACTTGAACTTAAGAAAAGATGCCTTAGTATAAACTTCAAGATAAGCTAAGTACTTATGTGAATAAATTATGATGGGTTTTTGTATGCCATAAGATTGGTAATTAAAATATTGCAAGAAACGATAAATAATCAATAACATTTAATTGCTATTAATCCTTGTTTATTGATATTACTTGGTCTAGAATAAGATATGTTACGGGAATACAAATTTCCTTGATTCTGGATAAAAGCCCTAATGAAAAAGGCACTTTTAAAATCTTGAAAAGATACTATTTATGGGAAATAGAACGTTTTCTCCGGCAAGACTGGGTATGGTGTAGCAGACTCTCCAGTTTGTCCGGGTATACTGAAGTTACCTCTCCGGCGAGAACCGGGTAAGAAGGTATATAATATGTCAGCAAGTGACAAAATTCCCTAAATAGTATCAAGATCAGATATCTGACTGGTTTTTGGAAATATATATCTATTAAATACATTGACCTGATAGATGGTATGTTTATTTCAGAATGTGAAATATATGATTATATAGATATATATATCTATAAGAAATTCCAAAAGCCAAATAGGAATAAAGCACAAGCATCTGTGTCTAGATTTCTTTATTAGGAATCTCTTTTCCGATATCAAATATTATTTCGTTTGATTATCTACCTCGTAACTTATGCAATAAGAACCCTTTAAGTTGGGACGCTAACAAAAGTATAAGGAATTTCTAAAGCATTATCATAAACTATTAACGCAAGTAAAATGTAAAGATGTGCTAGTATACAAGAAAACACATGAAACTTAAATTATACACAGACGTTGAAGTATATCACACACGATTTTTAAGGCAAGACCTCTGGAAATTTTAATTGGGCATGACAACAACAATGCTCCTCCCAGCAGTGGGAAAACTACTGATCAAAAAGCAGCACTTTGCCACGTGATCCTACAAATAACATGAATATCGCTGAGGTACGTTGTAACAAGATTTCACAATCATCGGTGCACAGTCTAATCAGAGTCATAATTATTATCACTGCAAAAAGGAGTCACATACCTTTGCAAATTCCCTATTTTATTTTTATTCGACATTCCCTGGTAATTTCACTTAACAACGGTTATCACACGAAATTCCAGATAAAAGTTCTTATATTTCTTTCGTTGAAATTCTGACTTTTGCATATAATAAATTAACTTTCGTGTTTCTACTTCCCCTAATAGTCATCATATCATGAGGATTTCTTTCATAGTAGCGAATATTGATCTATTTCATTTCTTGGTAAATCCACACGTTACACATGCATTGTTTGTTATGCATTTGGTTCGTTTGATTTATGAAGACCACTGGAGGGCTTCATTCCGATTTGTTATTTTATCCAAACTCAAATATCAATATGCTTTTTGTACTGAGAACCGCATTATTGCTAAACAATAACTCCTTGATATCGAGTCAATTAATTTCTTGAAAAACTTAATTTTCTTAGGCATACATGGTTTCTATTGTGACCATGTCCGAACTTTCTTATTAAAACTTGTTTTGTTTAAATCAAGTTCAAATTATTTGACTTGCTCACATTACATATTCATTTCAAGATTCCATATGATGGATGGAAGCTATCATATTCAAAATAGTCCCAACAAGCACTTCATTTGTTTTGAACCATAATAGGCTTGTTTAGTCTTCGACTTCATTGAATCATTTCTTTGATCATGATCACCTTGTACTGACATTTTCATAAAATTTAAAGCTTGCACTAATCTCGTTTATATATATCATATACGGATTTAATTATATTTATAAAAGCCATCTTAACACAAATCGTGTGCTAAGATAATGATACACAAATTCTTGTCATATTTCAGTGTATCTCTTAATGATTCTTACAACATCAATCGAGCCTTTCGTGATAATTATTGCTTTAACAATATTCAATCGAAAAACATTATATATAATTAATTATATATGGAAAATTACATAAGTGATTACCTAATTTACAAAATAGTATTACTATATTCTTATTAAACCATTGAGGTGAAGAATTTATATTTTTATATATATGTATAAAAAAAATTATGTTTGAGTTATACTCTCATTTAAGTGTATGTTTAGATATTTATTACTAATATCAGTTTTATTATTAGTAATAAAATATTAATAGTAATAGTGTTAGTATTATTTTAAAATACTAAGGTTATTGTCAAGGGCAGATATTGAATAGCATAGCCTTAGTTAGGCATGGACTGATCACCTATGCTTAAACAAGGCAGCACTAACCAATATCCACCATGATAATGACTAGTTAATATATATAAATTAAGTCATCATACTTATTTAGTAAATTTTAATTATATATAAAAATATTTTACTTTGTACTGTAAGGAGAAAACATATTTTCATAAAACAAGTACTGGAATTAGAGGTACAAATAAAATTATATAAATAATTGTCTATCACATGTTTTGTGGTAACTATATACCGTAACACTCTAGCAAGAAAATGACCATATAAGAATAATATGGTAGTCATCAACTACGTTGGGTTATGGGAAACATTGTAATATATAATAATAGTCTTCGTTTTCACTTATTTACAATATTTATAAATACATTTACAATGTTATATGATTTCAAAATGAAAATAGGTAATCACATAGAATCAACCCATTAAGTGTTATATATTTACAAAATATTTTACAAATACTTTTGTATAATAAATATTTTTACATTTTTATTTACAACTTTCATTTAACATTATAAATAAAAGTGATTTCTTTTACAAAATAATAATACTAAAATATTTTGTAATGTAATAACTTCATTGCGGTGTTTTGTAATATATATTACATAGTAAATATAAGTTATTTTACATAGTATAGTAAAATACTAAAATAACATTTATTTAAAAGTAGTGACCATTTACATATAATAAAAAGTGCGTAATAAATAAAATACATTACATAGTATTTATATTTGATATGTAAGATACGATTCAGACCGGGACACAAATAATATATATTACATTTGCTTTACAAATATAATATAATGGTTGGTCATGCCAAAACAACTTGTTCTTATTATATTTCGATCTCTAGGACATAGTATGAAAACTATGGTCACTAATACGGTACTATCACATTGTTTCACAATTAAAACAACTTGGAACTTTAAACAGTGATACACTAACTTTATTGTCTTTTAGTGTATTTTTGCAATTTACTCATATCAGCACATTGATTTTCTCATATCATAATTTAATATTTGACAAATCAATTTTTTTATGTTTTTATTTCATTTTGAACCTGTCAATTCTAAAGTCTTCCTCAGTTACCAATCAAAGTAAGCTTTCTTTTGACAAAGAATTTTTATTGATTCTAAAAGTCCTTCGCATTCATTTTAAATATCTATTGATCATATATCTTTTGGCTTGAACCTAGTCACTTTGGAAATTATATCATTTTATTTCATTTCGTTTGTCATCGATTTCTTGAACTAATTCAGTTGAACCTTTGAATCCTACTTATTGTACAACTTGTATTCGCAAAATTCGATATTTTAATTCTGTGTCATCTACCTTAAAAAAATTGTTTTTATTGACTAAAATGTGACATAAGTCTAAAAGAAATATCATAACCCAAATCTCGAGGACGAGATTTTTATTAAGGTGGGGAGAATGTAACAACCCTCATTAAAAGTCCTATTTATTTTATTATTTTATCCAATAGGAAACCCTAATTGAGACACCCAAGTGATTCTGCACAAACCCTACAAATTTCAGAACAATCAAAATCAGGACCAGGGCCCCTAAAACTCAGGGGGGGTATTCCCTACTCGACGATTATCTAAATAAAACGCTGTCAAATTCGAATTTTACGAAGTCGTCAACTCAGCTAGGCTAGTCCAGGTCGTGGCCATCCTATAATGAATTTGTGTCCCTTACGGACCGTAAGGGATAATGCTTACGGTCCGTAAGTAATGTCAAATTGGTGTATAAATAGCAGGCATTGGCACTTGATTTCTGGTGTTCGTTCGACGAAGAAATTCGTTATACACTCCGAGTTATAGTAGAAACAATCTCAAAATCACTAATTAGTAGCGGGGTGCTGCTACGATACAAGGTATTAACTCGATCGCTGCTACGATTCAATGTCTGATCGATGGAAACTATCCGATGGATGTTTAAGTACTATCCTTTGTCATTTGTCGTGATTCCGACAGGATGTTTGAGTACCACCCGAACTCGGGGAATACTCTGTCATTCGTTGTGAATCCGATGGATGTTTAAGTGATTACACTTTGTCATTCGTTGTGAGGGTTTTAATCTCGTGAGTTATCGTAAATGCTGTATTAGTTACTTACCTAGTTCGTGTGCACTAGGTTATAAGGCTAATCAATAGGCTAAGCTCTGCCTGTATCTGTAATATATCAAGACTTATCTATAGACTAAACTTTGCCGTATGAATCTGCATGTTATAATGTGAGTCATTCTCTTTTTATCAAATTACTTTCAAAATCATGTTTATTTTCAAGGTTATAATTACAGGGATTAAGTTTATGTAATCACCATATTACAGCCGGTATGTGGGGTTTTGTATACATTACTTGATAATCTTCACCATTGGACAACGAGTTAGCCAATGGGTGATATGACCATATTCACAGAAACGAGTCGAGTGACAAGTACCGAGGGTAGTTGGTTGATATAGAAACATTGTAATCTCCCTTAATACTGTAATTTATAACACTGTTTTCTAGTTATACTTTGCAGTGATTAAGTCTTTGCCAATCTTTAAGAAGCAAATGTAAAAACTCTTAATGCTGTAAATTATAACAAATATGTTTTAAGTAAAATGAATGAACTCACCTGTATTTCCTGCTGACAAAACCTTTTTAAAACGCGTTTCAGGTAATTACAGTAGATTGGAGTAAGAGATGGATACGGCACTGAAAGCATCAAGAAGTGGCTTATTTTACTAATTAAATCAAATTAAGAAATATTGTTTTATGTAATCAAATTTATCTTTATTTAAGCTACCATTGTAAAACATGGGTTTATCCCATCTATTAAATAAATAAAATCCGGTGTTTTCTAAACTCTGATATTTTTCCTAACTCACGGTCCTGATGAAATTTCCGCCGCAATATTTTTTTTAAAATAATCACCGGTACCACTGGGCTGTTCGCGGCACCCGATTCCGTCCATGGTGGGTCGGGGGTCGTGACATCAGTCATTGTGGCACAACACACAATAACGTTCACGATGACATCAAGAAAGGACCTATACTACCCTCCTTGATGGCCGTGAAACGTCGTACCGCATACTCGAATCGAAAACCGATTGTTAATTATCGAAACTTTGGGATATGGATATGTATATACGACCTTTTTGTGATTAGTTATAATAAATACATACCTAACGATACGAAACAGAGTAACAAGATCATCGCAACACGCAACGCACAAGATCCAAATGCGGAGACACAACCTGCAAGACATGTCCAACCGATCGGACAGGATATGTCCAACCGATCGGACAGGATATGTCTAACCGATCCGACAGGATATGTCCAACCGATCGGACAGGATATGTCCAACCGAACGGACAGGATATGTCTAACCGATCGGACAGGATATGTCTAACCGATCGGACAAGACATGTCCAACCGATCGGACAGACGGTCCAACCGATCGGACAGACATGTCAGCCGATCGGACGGGTATACTAACCGATCGGACGGATAGGCTGACCGATCGAACGGGCCAACCGATCCAGTGCACCTTTTCACCTCCTTTCCTCTCCTTTGCCTATAAATACCCCTCAGTCACATCAAGAACACTTGATGTGACTGCCCTCGTGTGACCAGATGTTCCAACCCACTTTTCTCTCGATTTCTCACGAATCTGGTAAGTTTCTAACCCAACTCTTGTACTTCTACGACCTATATTCAATTCTACACCCTTCTACCTTTTAAATCTTCACTTTTAACCGCGAAACCTCTAGATTTGGGGCATTCGAGGGTGATGTCACCATGAAGTTTTTATGAACTTCAAGTGTGATGTCATCCCATGAAAGAAACAGCTCGGATCCAAGCGATTTCACATGTTTGCGTAACAATCCCACCTAAAACTACGTTTTCTAAACAAAGTGTGTGTGTTTTTGGGTTAAACACGAGAAAGACCATCAAGGACGGCCAGATCTGATGGAACGGGGTGGTTCCCGGCCGTTAGAACAAGTCGAATTTGATGGGGTTTTGGTAGTTTAACACAAGGATACCCCATCTCAGTCAAATCGCCTGAAATGGAACCCAATCTTTCCAAAACCCATCAAGTGTGACACGATCAGGACGATGGAACGAATTGTCGTCCGATCAGACTGCTGTCCGATCGGACAACAAACAAGAATCAACCGACCGAACGAACAAGGTGTTAACCGATCGGCTAGCA
>JARYGA010004998.1:0-42216 GCA_030545235.1 Helianthus tuberosus
ATCCTGGATCCTCAAGGTATATGAGGATTGATCACCCTCTCTCACGAAAGAGTGTTTTCATACTCTCTAAGGTTTAAAGGTTTTCACCTTTCTAAGTCTTGGAGTTTATACACTCCCGCCTGTAGCGCATGAAAATCAGGGTTTATCCCCAGGATGTTAAGGGTTTATCCCCAGGATATTAAGGGTTTATCCCCGGAATGTTAAGGATTTATACATAGGAAAGCTAAAGTGTGACCATATGATAAACACAGGGGACATACGATTCAAAGGATGACTTAAAATTTACACTGGGGACATTCCTAAGGTGGAAGATTGGAATTGACTCTCTAAGAGTCTTTGGTATGATCTTTCCTTTTTTATTCAAATGGCTTAAGTTTTCTAAGTTATATGACAATATCCTGACAAGGATATCCCCTAGGATACTCTTAGGATACCTATCAGGATATTCTCAGAATATGTTCCCAAAATATTCCCAAGCATGTTCAAACAAAACAATTTTCATAAGTAAAATTTATGCACTAACGACAACAGAGGTAAGGCCAAAAGAAAAGTTATATTATTAACATAGCAAAAGTTTGTGCTTTTGGTTTCATCTCAAACCGAGATCCATCCACCAAAAGCACAATTAGTCCTTAAACATATTTACCTAACAGTTTAAGGTTTCATCTCAAACCGAGACCCATCCACCTCCAACTGTTATATTGTTCAAAAAGCATGCAGGAAATGTAAATTGTTCAAGTGCAGGAAAAGTAAATTGTTTTGGGGATCACAAACCAACATTCAAATTTAAAAAAGTGGGCTCCGGCATAGGCATCAATATCCATCATCGCCCACTTGAATGCCCTCACACAGCGGCATCTTCACCAGCTTTCTCCACCTTCTCAGCATCCTGAGCAGCATCCTCACTAGCATCCGCTCCAGCATCCTTCTTCTCCTCAGCCTTGTCCACCACCTCTGTTGACTTATAGGATTCACCTGCCTCAGCAGGATATGGTACAACCTTGCCTCCAAGCTCCTTCAGCTTTGCCACCCAGGATTCAACCTGCCAGGCTAGGCACTCAAGGCCTGTCTCCTTGGCCTCATAAGCCATCTTGATACGAGCTTGTAGAAGAGAAACAATGGCAGAGGCTTTGATCCCTTCCCGGAAGGAGACCATGGCATGTTCATGCTCCATTTGGACGGTAGCCAGCTTAATCTCAGCATCCTGGGTGACCTTCTTTAGTTTGTTGATGCGTGTGAAGTGTATATATATGTTTAAATATATTTTAAGCCCTTTTACACTTTTTAGACAAGTTTTAAATTTATAAAACATGATATTTACTAACACTAAACACACATATGGGCAAGTGCACCCATCGTGAGCGTAGTATAGTGTTGGTAAGATACCGAGGTCGTCCAAGGACACAAGAGCTTTTAGTACCGGTTTATCCTCAACGTCTAATCAAATCAAAAGTTTAGAAAATTGTTTTAAACTAAGAAAATAAAAATTAACTAAAATGCTGAAAAATAAAAATAAAAGAAAAACAGATAGACAAGATGAATCACTTGGTTCCGACTCGTGTTTAGTGTAACCTTTGATTATTTCCGCACCTTTGCACTTATTTAAGAGATTATCTTAGTTATTGTAGTAGGCCCCTCTTTTGGAGGTGACGTTACCCTCAACCCAGTAGTTTGAGTCAGCAAGGATACAATCCTAAAGGGTCGGATTATTGAAAGATAATTAATTAAGTTATTAATGCAAATTATGGTAGGCCCCTCTTTTGAAGGTGACGTTACCCTCGACTAAGTAGTCTGAGTCCGCAAGGATACAGTCCTAAGTAGCCGGGTTATAGTATTAATAGTAGTTAACTTATGAGGGGATCAAAGAGTTTGGACCCCCGCCATCCAATACCGTTAAGTATTGAAGGAGGTCCTACTAAATTTGACCCAGGTCCCTTGCAGGATCTCTAAATGCTGAACAACGGCAAGACTCTTACCAAACCATTCCCTTAACCCCCGACCAGGTAGCCAACATACTTCCATATAGACCGTGGAGATATGAATGGTGAAAATCTTTTATTTTATATAGACAGTAAAATAATGCCAAGACACCACGGACAAACGATAAGGAAGAATCACCTTCAACATAAGAAACTAGTTATTAAAGTCATTAATACATAACCAATTAAAAAGTGCGAAAAGATTAAAAATAAAAAGTATTACACTAGACACTTTGTCTTCACCAAGTGATGTAAGAGACTTAGGCAAACATGGCCTCGATTCTCAAGAACTCTTACGATCAACCTTGGATCCCGAAATGACTCACACACTCTATGATGGACAATGGATGATGGTGGTGGATGATGGTGTTATGGTGGTGGTGAGTGGTGGGTGAAGTGTGAGAGAGGTGGTGTGCTAAGGGATGGTTTGAGCTTGAGCCAAGCACTCCTATTTATAGGCTGAACAGAAGCTTCAGCACGGCCCCGTGTCCAGTGGGCACGGCCCCGTGTCCACATCCTTCTCTTTCTTCATTAATTGCTCTTGTCTTTATTAGTTGACCACGCCCCCGTGTCCGCTGAGCACGACCCCGTGTGCAGAAGTATATCTGTACTATGAAGATTTGCCTAGATTCTGCGAATCTTATAGTTGACCATGGCCCCGTGCCTGCTGAGCACGGCCCCGTGGTGGGCAATAGAAGCTTCTACCACTTTGTCTTTTCTGCTAACACTTGGGCATGCCCCCGTGCTGGCTGAGCTCGGGGCGTGTTCAGTCTTCTGTCTTCTTGTTTTGCTTGGGAAGATGTTGTCGTGGGGTCGGGCATGTCACGTTTGTTCCTTTTCTTGTATTTATGTTAGATTTTGCTGTCTTTTTGCTTCTTTTGTTAATTTGAGCTCATTTAATCCTGAATATACAAAAGGAAGACAAAAGCACACTTTTTCCAAAATTAGTACTAAAAAGGGTTAGTTTTATGCCACAATTGATGTAATTTATATGTTGCATTTTGCACACATCATTTATCCTCATAGTGCCGGGTCTTGGCCTCAGCAAGGGTGCCCTTGTCAGCAACAGTAGTTTCAAGCTATTTGATCCTGGCTTCATTGAATGCGGCTGTACCAAAAGCTTCAGTGTAGAGACGAAGCAGATGCTGGAAACCCTGTAAGTCAAAATTCAAATATGAGTCAATATTTACTAACCAGGATATCCTGTCAGGATATTCTATCAGGATATATGTGCCGGATATAGTGCCAGGATATTACCTTGTTAAGGAAGGATGTCATCGGTTCCAAGGAGTCGGTGAAGCTGAGTTCCTCATACGAGAACCCTTCGCAGCCCGGGGTGCTAACTTCAAAACCCTTCCTCTTCTTGGCGGTGGAAGTACGAGCCCTCAGGTTGGGCTTGGGAGCCGGGATCGGTTTGGAGCTAGTAGTAGCAGGAGCCTATTTCTTGACGTTGACTAGAGTAGGGTAACTGTGAAGCTCGTCAAGGTCAAGGAGGATTGGAACTTTGCTGGAATCTGCATACAGGGAGTAAAACTCTTTCCTAAATACTTCAAATAAGAACATGTATGCAGGATATTGTACAGGATCCTTACCAGACATGTTTGCATTGGAAAGAGGACTTGGAGATGGTGGAAATGGATTAAAACTTCTTTCAGCTTCGGGGAGTAGTCTAATGGCGTCAATTCTCTTCTATGATTCGGCTAGAGGAGGTGCAAGCTTCCTGAAATCAGCTGTATACAAGACAATAAAAAAGTTGATTAGTTCAAGATATGAAGTAGGATACAAAACAGGATCATCCTAATGCCCTAGGTCCTACCCTTTTTCAACCATTTCATCGGATAATCCGCTCCACCAGGGATTGAATCTCTTTTTACAAAGAAGAACTTGGATTTCCATTCCTCTTCGTTCCTGGTGGCTCGGAGAACCAGTGGGTCGCTGGAAGTGGAATAAAAGAAGAATCGACAAGAACCGTGACATCTAAGCCGGTATGCCAAAGGGAGGTCATGGACGGAAAGATCAGGGATATGGTTCTTCTTGATTTGATCAAGAACAGACAGGACCCGCCAAAGCATCGGCATTGTTTGGCTAAAAGAGATTATGGTAAGGTTAAAAAACTCGGTGATAAAGTCCGATAAAGGAAACTGCAATCCTAAGGTAAAGGGAAAGGCATTAAAACATAACCACTCGTCGGAAACCATGTCCGATCGGATTTCCTTGTCAAACGGCCGGAACACCGTTCCTTTCGGGAAGATGCCGGAGGATTTGAGAGCCGACAAGTGGGCACTATCGAAGGTGCATATTTCCTTTTTCGGATCTTGGAGAATATTCTGGTGGATGAACATAGGAGCAGAGTCACCGGAGCTCGATCTTGTTTGTCTTGCCATATGATGCCGGAATATGGAACAAATGGGAGGATGAAGATGAAGATGAGAGAGAAAATATTTACCTTTTTTCTCTTCGGTAATGGTTAAAAGAGGATGAGGATGAGAAGTTATAGGTAGGTAATGAGTAATTATATACTAAGCGGTTACAAGCTGTCACATCAAGGTCTAATCTCTTAATTGCCTCGTTATTCGTAAAAAATATAACCGTTAGTACCAGGATACTAAACGGTAATATTTTTTGGGGACAATTGTTATGAGTGAAATTCTGAGCCCATATCCAGGTCAATATCTTAAGCTATATCTTAATTATGTGATATGTGTTCATACTCGGGATGCTGATTCAGGATATTGGTAACATCTTGAAAAGGTATCCTGAGGATCACTAACGGATTATATGCAGGAATATGAGTCCAAGCTCGTAACGTTCATAAGGACCCTTTCCCCGGAAGACTCGGTCTAAGTCCTTCAAAAGAAGACGTTGAAGCCGCTTTACTCGGTCCATAACGTTAACTATGGAATATTCGGAGGCATCCCCCGTTTATAGGAATTTTTGTTTGTATTTCTTAGCTATAAATAGGTGGATAAATCAGATCGAATAGGACACAACAACACTCACTGCTCTCTAACATTTTAACTCTCTCGCAACTTTCACTTTCACAAAAAGCATTGTAACACTTAGCGATCTGATCAAT
Organism: Helianthus tuberosus; assembly: GCA_030545235.1. Classification (NCBI taxonomy): domain Eukaryota; kingdom Viridiplantae; phylum Streptophyta; class Magnoliopsida; order Asterales; family Asteraceae; genus Helianthus; species Helianthus tuberosus. The sequence goes on from JARYGA010004998.1 coordinate 5,056, forward strand.
ATCCTGCACTGTATCCTGACGTTTGAAGTAATAAGAAGAACAAGGCAGCTGCGATTGTCAGCTCCTGAGGTTTTGTGTCGGCGATCTATATTGATCAAGGGCTTTCCTCGTATATCTCTTGTCACCCCTTTTACTTTTAGCTCATTGTTTGATCATAGATATAGCTCGATATCCTGAGCTATATCCTGAAACTGTTTTTTACAAACAAGTTAACAACCATATTTTCGATACACTTTCTTAGCACACTACCTCACTTAACTAATTTGATCACTAAATTGCTTAGGTAATTTTTTACCAAAACAGTCACTATTCCGAAATAACGTGGTAATCAGTAGGTATAGTCACTAGGGACTATAACCATCGTGATTACGCTCACGTTATGAAATTCAAACGAACTTCGTGTTGATCAACTCGTGGTCAAAACAGAAAGTCAAACAATGTTTGACTTTCGTGCTAAAAATGCATAAAAAGCACGAAAGAGACTTACAAAGGGTCCAAGTTAGGAAGTTTTGATTCAAACAACTCAGGTATTAAGTAATAACTTCAACTTAGAGCTGATTGAACCAAAGTGTGAGTTGAAATGAAGTTAAGGAATGGGTTTATATAGGATTCGGTAAACCGTTAGGATCGTTCCTCGCATTTCGTGCTTTGATCTTGGCCCTCCACTTTGACTCATGGTTTTCAAAACCATGGGAATGTTTAAAACCAACAAATTTGAGCCCATAGCATCCAAAACTAGCCATTAAAATTGTTAGGTGTAGATTTTCTATAACTAAGGATCACAGATCCTCATGTACTGACAGGATTATGGATCCTCAATTCTGTTTGAATTAAGGATCCTCAGAAGACGTTGCAGGATCAGGATCCAGGGTCCTCATTGTTATCCTTACACTAACGGTTGCCTTCATTATGTTTAAGTTTGTTTTGCAGGAGTATACGTATTGGACTTGGTTTTTCGGATATTCTTGGAGAATATGCTCTCAATATTCCGCACGTGGTCAGCTGAAATAACCGTTATGGAAGTAGTGGGAGGCTAGCATGAATTGCGGGATGTTAGTTATCTTAGATAATTTCTATTTTTAAAGGGGATAACAAGCTTGAATTAGAACAAGTTAGCTAATACACACACTCTCGCAAGCTCTCTGCAATACATTGGCGATTTCATACACTTCTGCACTCTAGTGATCCTTGTAACAAGCTTGTTATCATTCCGAGTTGTAACAATCATTTGTTTAAATATATTTGGTGATCGGTAGTTTCCATCACCCGAGGTTTTTTATGCCGGATATCAACTCTTGATCAAGGGCTTTTTCCTCATATAAATCCTTGTGTCACTTGTTCATTTCATTTGCAAGTTATTCGTACATTTGTTCATTGATTCAAGCATCACACCCCACAACAAAACATTTGGTTGCATTATCCAAGCTTGATTTTTGACCAAAACAGTTTGGCGCCCACCGTGGGCAATTGGTGCTTCATTCCTAAGAAATTTTTGTCTTTGTGATCATTTCGGTTCATTATCTCCAAGCAGATGGCTTCTTCAGCGAACAACACTTCAAGTTCAATGCCGGCAGTCACTTCTTCACAGGGCGTTCCACCTTTGCCTCCACCACCTTTTGGATCCCATAAGAATGCTGAAAATGCTGCGAAGAGACAGAGCCCCATTTTCCCAAAACCACCATCTTCTATTGTTTCTTCTAATCCTACTAACAGTGATCTTTTTACTTTGATTTTGCAGATGAGGGATCACATACAAGAGTAGGATAAAACCAACAATAGGATCCTCGGGGAGATTGGTGACATCAAGAAACAGAAGAAATCACGTCTGGAATTCCAAACTTGAATCCTCTGGGAGGTAACACTTTGAATAATTCAAATACTACTAACCATGGCTTTATGCAGGATACAGGTATCAACCAGGCTATGGGTAGGGAATTAAAGAAATTGAAGGATATGATATCTAGCGTTCCAGGAGTGGTTAAACCCATTCCTGAAATCCCAGATGGAAGCCACAGGATATCTCGTTTTGCACCACCTCTTTGTGATGCAGAAATCCCAAAAACGTTCCAGATAACAACCATGAAGCTATATGATGGTTCAACGAATCCAGAAGAGCATGTGGCTCAATACAGAGAAAGGATGGAGATTAACCCCATCCCGGAGAGGTTAAAAGTAGCATGTCTATGCAAGGGTTTCGGATCCACATTAACAGGATCAACTCTTAAATGGCTGCTAAGTCTTCCCCTTACTATATTACTTCATTTGCTAATTTGGTTAATCTGTTTAATAGTCAATTTTCATGTAGTAGAAAGTTTGAACGATTAACTAGTGATCTATATAGGGTAACGCAAGGTCAAAATGAATCACTTAGATATTATATCACTAAGTTTAGTAAAGAATCCTTAGATATTCCTAATTTGGATATTGCTACGGCTGTAGAAGCCTTTAAAATGGGTTTACTTAGGGATTCATTGTTCTATGATGATCTTGTCATGACCCCTTGCAGAAATCTTGATAAAGTGAGAACCAGGGCCCTTAGGTTCATCCGACTAGAGGATGATAAAAGGATCCAGGAAAGACTGGCAGGATCCTCGAAGCAGGAAAAGCAAGGATCCTACTTCAGGAACAACAAGTCCAAATTTTATAACAAGTCTGACAACCAGAACGTGCATGCAGTAGAATAGGAAGAGGATGATGAGGATTATTCTCCAATTTCTGAATATTGTTTTTCTGTTGATAACAATGAACTAATCCTTGCAATGCAGAACCTAGGTGAAAAAGCAAATGCAGAAAAAGTGATAAGCCAGCTGTTTTGGTCAAAAAATCAAGCAAGGATAATGCAACCAAATCTTTTGTTGTGAGGAATGATGCTTGAACAAATGAACAATTGTGTGAACAACTTGCAAATCAAATAAATGAGTGACACAAGGATTTATACGAGGAAAAAGCCCTTGATCAAGAGTTGATATCCGGCATAAAAAAACCTCGGGTGATGGAAACTACCGATCACCAACTAAAATTAAACAAAAGGTTGTTACAACTCGGGATGATAACGAGCTTGTTACAAGGATCACTAGTGTGCAAAAGTGTAAAAAAGTACGAAATCACCAAGTGAACTGTATAGAGCTATTGAGAGCTGTTTCGAGAGTGTGTGTTTGCTAAAATTAGCCAAGTGTTCTCACTCAAGCTCGTTATCCCCTTTTTAAATTGGAAATAACTAAAACAACTAACTATCCGCTAATTGTGCAAGCTTCCCACGATCTCCATAACGTTCACAAGGGCCAAGCACGTGCGGAATATCGAAGGCATATTCTCCAGGAATATCGGTAAGACTTGGTCCATGAATATACTCCTGCAAAACAAGCTCACATACAAGGCAGACAACTGTTAGTACCAGACAACAACGAGGATCCTGGATCCTGATCCTGCAACACTCTCTGAGGATCCCAAATTCAAACAGAATTGTGGATCTGTGATCCTGACAGTACTTGAGGATCCATGATCCTTAGGATTGGAAAATCCTCCCCTAACAATTGCCCCCAAAATATAAGGAGTAAAATGTAAATTAGCGAGTTATATTTTTTGATCTTATCTACAACTGACTAACGGATATATAGCCGTTAGAATCTAACTAGCCGTTACAGATCATACGTCATTGAAGCGACAATCCTACAAAATCATCATTATATATAGGTTAGAGATAAGGATCGATAGGCATTTAAATTCATGCGTTACTCCCTTTAAATCCTCATTCGAAGATTAACCAGGTACTTCTCTCTTCCTTTTCTCTTCATCTTCTTCCGCTGTTCCTTCTTTCTTTACCATCACCCATGGCCAAGATGGTTCTAAGATCCTCACCAGCTAAGGATCACCAAAAAGATAGTCCCCTAAAGAGCCAAGGGATTATCAAAGATTCTCCGAAGGAACGCTGCTGCTTCACCGATCCGGAGATCGACCGGATTCGTCACTGCTTTCTGACAGATTCTGTCTTTAAACCTTTTGACCCTACTGCCAAAAGCGATTTTGTTTCTGAAACTTGGATTGCTTTTCCGGCCACTCCATTCCTGATAGGATACTCCTATCCCTTCCCCGACTTCACTGAATCCTTCTTTTCTCTTACCGGCATGTGCTACATTCAGGCCATGCCAATGATGTGGAGGGTTTTATACACCCTAGTGAGGATCATTGAGCAGGAAGGTATAGAGTTGGGGATGTCGGAACTGGCTGAACTGTACAACCTTGTGAGCCATGGTTCACACCGCTTCTTATTCAAACATAAACCCGGTGATGCACACCCAATCCTCAAGACCACCAAAAATGACACCAACTAGAAGAAGCGTTTTTTCTTCATTAGGAGGGATTCTATCCCAGATGGGAAGGATCTCCCAAGAAAGTGGGCCACCCATGGTAGGATAGAGGATCCTTATAGAAGGTGTCACACCCTGGCTTTGCGGAAGCGTGGTTAATTTGGTGTGACTTCTTAATACCATAGCTTAATCAAAACAAAGCTATATGAGTTAAAAACATGCAAGATCATCCATTAAGTTTTGAAAACCAAATACAGTACCATTGTTTTAACGGGAACATACCCTAACAACCATAACCTTGTTCAACAGACATTACAAACTTAAACATAATATAAACATGGTTTAAGGATTGTGTCTTGTCCAGGAAAGAGACACATCCCCTAAACCCCGGATGACCTCGGAAACTAGTGCAGCGGAAAACATGCCATACCGTGCCAGATCTCGTTAATTTCCTGAAATACATGTAAGTTGAAAAATCAACAATAATGTTGAGCGAGTTCATGTGTAGTGAGTATGTAAAACACTATGTAAGTATAAAAGTTCCCTGGTATGTAGCAGTGTAAGGAAAAGAGATCACCAATGGTTTGCAAGGCCATTAGCATGTGTGAAATGCAAGTAGGAAGACTCAACCCTAGCCGATTTATGCGTCGGGCAACCAAGTCACTCAAGGTCCGTTCTGTTGGTCCTCTCAGAGGTCCGTTCTGTTGGGCCTAGAGTTGGGCTTGCTACACCCAGATAGATCTACCGCTTAAGTCCCTCGGTGTTCTGCCTACCCATTCACATGATCTAAGTAGTAAACCTCCTTACGTTAACATACCGTGTATAATAGTACTTGTAAACAAAGTAACATGTATTTCACCCCCGCAGTTAAGAAAACTGAAAACAGTTAGAGAAAAGGGGGACATGAACTCACAGTGAAGCGTCTCTACCAAGTATCTCCAAATCAGAAAGCTGTGCGACGACCTACAAGTGCTAATTCTATTAGACGGACGGCCGTGCCTTAGCTTTGTAGTTTAAGTTTTTGGGAAATAGTTAGACAACTATTTCGTGTTTGTGTTCTGTATATACTTGGTAGTTATACTCCTCCCCAAGGATGGGGGGTACAATACATGTGCGTAAGTTACGTTTTAGTAATCGAGTGGTAACATAATTACCGGTGTAACTTATATATTCATGTGAAAACGTTCGTATTATTTTGGAATCGTTAATGTTTGTAAATATTATTTTTACTCCTAAAAATAATATTTATGTATTTTCACAAAATAATCATAAACAGTGTTGTGACAATATATATTTATCACGTTAAATTTTGTGAAAATCCCACCTCCGAATATTAGTAAATAAAGTCATGGCGAGATTTATATTTCGAAAATATGTCAAAAATAACTCTAACACTTGTGGTGTAAATAATTCTAAGTGTTAGGCTTTTAGAAAAATTTCGCCAGAGTTTCCTCTGTAACTGGAGGTGGCCACGCTTTCAGCGTATCATTTTCTTTTACAAAATCAATTCAACAACTTCTTTATTCAATCAAACAATTTTCCGACACATCAAACTAGTCGACAAGTATGTAAATCGCATAATCGCATGAACTTGTAGTTTCTCCGCAACTATAGTGTAAATCCCATTATATTTGTAGACCTTTATATCAAGTAACTTTGATCTCGTAAAAACCTTGTGTTTAGAGAAATCCGTCTTTACAACTTCTAGTAATATTTGACAAAACTAGTTCTTTGTCGGATCTTTTCATTTCACAAGTGTTTACACACTTGTGGTTTATAAAAATCATGTTTGTTAGTGTAAAATCCGTCTTTTAGAAAACATGATTTCTTTGACGCGTGGTCCTTTGAAAATACCACTTGTAGATACGTAGATCTGCTAGTTTTAAACACTATTGTACATGTTAAAACACTTTTACACAAGTTCATGTTTCATGTGTGGTAGAGTTTCACCTTTTAACCCTTGTATCATTCAAACCAAGCTTATGTTAAGATCCATGATCTTACCAAACCGGGTTAAACGGTGATCCGAGCTACCACAACATAGATCGGGTCTAAATAACCACATATTTCAAATACTACAACATTTACACAACCTATATGCTATTAACCACCATTTTAAGTATTTTTAGTAAACTTTTGTGCATCATCTTGCATTTTAACGAGATTTAACCGACATAATTCCTTTTAACCACTTTAGATTAGTTCAAAAACGAGTTTTAAGTGTTATACCTCTAGCTCAAGGCTAGGGAAGATTCTTGGCGAAAAACGCGTGGATAAAAGCTAAGTGGAGAGGTCCTTCGCGTTCCGTTTGCTCCAAGACTCCTAATACGTGACCTTTGATGTATGTATGATGTTGGAATGGCAAGAACCAAAACCGAAAGTGGAGGTATGGGGGGTGGGGTGTTCGGCCGAGAATGAGCAAGAGAGGGAGAGAGTATGAAGTTGTGATGTTTAGTGTGTAATGATCATGTGTGCAATCTTAAGTTACTTATAGGCAAACATAAGATTAGTGTCCATTGGTTCATATGTCCTAATGATATTAAGCATACATGATTAAAATAATGAAACAAGGACAAGGTGTGTCCCCTTGTAGTTGGGCCGGTTAGGAGGGGGGGTCCCTTGGTTCGATTCCAACTAGCCATTAGGTAAGTAGTTAGGTTAAATAGGTTAGTTAAGTGTTTAACCCAGTTAGTTGTATGTTATGTGTTATGGCGGGTGTTAGGGTAATCAGGGACCCTAACTGGCTCAGAAAAATATAAATAAGGAAAATAACAATATTTTCGTGTCCCGGGTAAAGTCTGGTTGTTTGGTTGGATAGTAATCCGTTAAAGCGTTACTAAAGCTTTAAAGTGTCGTTATTGTTACTTTCAGTGACACAACTTATTCCTCCAAAGTGTCAGGAATATTTTCTCATGTTTTGGCACTTTATTAGTTAGCTAGAAGCTGAATTTATTATGTAAAGTGCTGAATTTTGTACTTAGAGTATGTTTTAGGCACATCCAGTCATAGTGACTTATCCCTAGAGACGCAGTTCCACAACCCTTGTATCCCTACACTCACTACTAGTGTAGCCAAATATCTCAGGCTCTTATAGGCCTTAGAGGCAGTGTCTGCCTGATGCTGGCTTTATCAGCATGTTCAATAGGTTATCCGTTATTGTGCTACTGTGCTTTTTGTGCATCATGTTTGTCACTAAGGTTCAGTATGTAAGTATTGTAGTGACGACAAGTAAAGTATGATGCAAGTAAGTACATGTATCAGATATCAAGTAGCAGTTCATCAGCTAGTTCAAACAAGCACAGTAATTAAGCAGTAATTAATCATTAATTAAGTCGTACGGATACCTGGTTTAGTGCGGGTTGTCACATTCTCCCCCCCGTTAAATAAATTTCGTCCCGAAATTTAAGTTCTGCTTGTAGATGCAGGGTTCTTAGGAAAAAGGTGGGGGTATTTTTCTTTCATCCGGTCCTCACGCTCCCAGGTGAACTCAGGACCATGTCTGGCATTCCAACGAACTTTGACGAGTTTGACACTGCTCCGGCGGGTCTTGTTAACTTTCCAATCCGTGACCTCGACAGGTTCTTCAACGAAGTGGAGCGTGTCGTCAATATGAATCTCGTCGATGGGAATGGCAACGTCAACTTGAGTCGGACTTTTCTTCAGGTTGGATACATGAAATGTATCGTGAACACCATTCAGTTCAGTAGGTAGGTCCAACTTGTATGCTACTAGTCCTATTCTTTCCAGAATTCTGAAAGGACCAATGTAGCGCGGATTTAACTTCCCACGCTTTCCGAAGCGTGCCACCCCCTTCCAGGGTGAAACTTTCAATAACACCATTTCTCCAACTTGGAAATCCACATGTTTCCGGTTTGGATCCGCATAGGCCTTTTGTCTGTGGCGAGCTGCTTCGATGCGTTTAAGAATTTGCGCAATCTTGTCTGTCGTCTCTTGGACGATCTCGGGACCAGCAAGCTGCCTATCACCTGCGTCAGACCAACATAGGGGTGATCGGCACTTGCGTCCGTATAGGGCCTCAAATGGCGCGACACCAATACTGGTGTGGTAGCTGTTTTTGTATGAAAATTAGACCAAAGGTAAATGCTTATCCCAGCTACCGCCCAAATCCATAACACACGCCCTCAGCATGTCTTCCAAAGTCTGTATCGTTCGCTCGCTCTGGCCGTCAGTTTGCGGATGAAACGCAGTGCTCAGATTCAATTGTGAGCCAAAGGCTTCTTGGAAGGATTGCCATATCCTTGACACAAACCTTCCGTCTCTATCAGAGATGATCGAGAGAGGCACTCCATGGCGTGCAACGATTCCTCTCATGTAAATTTCAGCCAATTTGCTCGTATTATCCTTCTCTCTGATAGGTAAGAAGTGTGCTGACTTCGTTAATCGATCCACTATCACCCAGATAGTGTCATGGCCTCTTGGCGTTCTTGGCAATTTCGTAATAAAGTCCATGGAGATTTGTTCCCATTTCCACTTGGGAATTTCAGGCTGTTGCAGAAGTCCTGAAGGCTTCTGGTATTCCGCTTTAACCTTAGCGCACGTTAAACATTTGTTCACGTAAACAGCAACATCGCCTTTCATCCTAGGCCACCAATAATAATCTTTGAGATCCTGGTACATCTTATCCGCTCCTGGATGTATAGAGTACCGTGATTTGTGAGCTTCATCAAAAATAACTTCCCTTAAACCACCAAACAGAGGAACCCAAATCCTTTTCTCGAAGCATAACATTCCTTCCTTGTTTGGTAAGCTTCTCCATCCCATGGAGATATTCCTCTTCAAGATTCCTTTCCTTGAGAGCTTCCTTTTGTGCGGCACGAATGCGCAAGGAAAGATTAGTTCGTATAATCATTTCTAGAGCTCTAACCCTTATGGGCTTGATTCTCTCTTTACGACTTAGGGCATCGGCGACCACATTCGCCTTCCCTGGATGATACTTTATCTCGCAGTCGTAGTCGTTCAACAACTCAATCCATCGTCTTTGCCTCATGTTCAACTCCTTCTGGTTGAATATGTGCTGTAGGCTCTTGTGATCTGTGAAGATTGTACACTTCGTACCATAAAGGTAGTGTCTCCAGATCTTTAAAGCAAAAACCACTGCGCCAAGCTCCAAATCGTGTGTGGTATAGTTCTTTTCATGCACTTTCAACTGACGCGATGCGTAAGCAATAACCTTTTGGCATTGCATCAACACACAACCCAGTCCTTGACGCGATGCGTCGCAGTATACCACAAAATCATCAGTACCTTCTGGTAGAGCTAAGATAGGCGCGTTGCAGAGCTTATCCTTCAATATCAGGAAGGCTTCCTCCTGTTTGATTTCCCAATCAAACTTCTTATCCTTCTGTGTGAGGAGCGTCAAAGGTTGAGCGATTTTTGAAAAATCCTCAATGAACCTTCGGTAGTAGCCAGCCAAACCCAAGAATTGCCGAATCTCGGTTGGCATCTTTGGCGTTTCCCAATCCTTGATCGCCTCGATCTTGGTTGGATCCACGTGGATTCCATCTCCATTTACCACGTGCCCAAGGAATTGCACCTCTCGTAGCCAAAACTCGCACTTAGAGAATTTGGCATACAGCTGTTCTTTCTTCAGCAGCTCTAGAATGGCTCTAAGATGCTGCTCGTGTTCAGCCTTCGTTTTTGAATAAATCAAGATGTCGTCGATGAATACAATCACGAACTTATCCAAGTATGGCTTGCAAACTCTATTCATCAAGTCCATAAAGACCGCAGGTGCATTTGTCAAACCGAATGGCATAACGAGGAACTCGTAGTGCCCATAACGAGTTCTGAAGGCTGTCTTTGGAATGCTTTCCTCTTGTATCCTTAACTGATGGTATCCAGATCGAAGATCGATCTTTGAATAAAAGCTTGAACCTTGCAGTTGGTCGAACAGATCATCAATTCTTGGCAGAGGATACCTATTCTTGATTGTCAGCTTGTTCAGCTCCCGGTAGTCGATGCACACACGAAAACTACCGTCCTTCTTCTTGACAAACAGGACCGGAGCTCCCCAAGGCGAGAAGCTTGGTCGGATAAATCCCTTGTCTAACAACTCTTGAAGTTGTGTCGACAATTCTTGCATCTCAGACGGAGCAAGTCGATAAGGTGCCTTAGCCACAGGCGCGGTGCCTGGAACTAAGTCGATGTGAAACTCTACTTGCCTCTGAGGTGGCAGTCCAGGTAAGTCTTCCGGGAAGACTTCTGGATACTCCCTTACGACAGGGATGTCTTCGATTCTCGGCTCAGCAGCCTTCTTATCCACAGTGTGTGCCAGGAAGGCAACACATTCATTCTGCAACACTTTCGCACTTTTCAGGCAGCTGATAATCCTCAACGGCGTATCACGCTTCTCTCCGTGAACCACAATTGTTTCGCCATCTTTGGTTGGGATACGAACAACCTTTTCGTGACAAACTATCTCAGCCTTGTTGTCTGATAACCAACCCATTCCTACCACTACGTCGAAGCTTCCCATCTGGATTGGTAGTAGATCCAGAGCAAACTCACGCTCTCCTAATTCGATCACACAACCTCTGATCACTTCTTTGGCTTCTACTAACTTTCCATTAGCCGATTCGATTGAGTACGAAATATCTAACTTACTAGCGGCTAAACCAAGCATATTCTTAAACTCTAATGATACGAAGCTATAATCGGTACCAGCATCAAACAAAATAGATGCAAAAGTTTTGGTTGTTAGAGAACGTACCAGAAATCACACCTGGATCCTGGCATGCCTCACAAGCTCCGATGTTGGATGTTCTTTCACGGTCTTGTTTCAACCTCGGGCATTCCCTCTTAAAATGTCCAACGTCCCCACAATGGAAGCATCCTAGCACTCGGCCATTTCCTTTCCCATTTCCACCTTGAGCGTTGTTACTGTTTTCTCCTTGTATGGGACTCTTCATCCCACAACCTTCCTTGTTGTGTCCTTTCCTTCCGTACCTAGGCTTCCGACATTCATAATTGTAGTGACACTTGCACTCAGCACGTCTTGGTTCAGTTTCTAAGTAAATCTTATCATTGGCCTGTTTGTTGTTAGGGCAATCTTTCTTGAAATGCCCTTTGTCCCCGCAATCAAAACAACCTCGAATAGATCTTTGTTCATCGTTATTCGTTTGGGTATCTTTGGTAAGCTTCCTTTTGTTCTTTCCAGACGACTCTACCTGAGTTTCCTTGTCAGGATTTGCAAGTTTTTCTAGTCTAATTGCTTCCGTAACGAGTGCCAGACCCATCTTACTTGCGACATCAGTTGTTGGTGGCGTTGATGTTGTCATCAAGCTCAAGACTTGAGGTGCCAGTTCCCAAATGAATTGTTCCAATTTCTTTAATTCTGGTTTCACCAGGTACGGAACAACTCGTGACAAATCATGAAGTCTTTGCACGTACTCCAACACCTTCGGACCTTCCATCATCAGGCTCCGAAATTCATCTTCCCACTTCTGGGTTTCCGTTTGGGGGCAATACTTCTTATGCATTATTCCTTTCACTTCATCCCAAGTTAACGCGTATGCTGTAGTTAGGCCCATTATTCGAACCTGAAGATTCCACCATAATCGAGCTCCATCTTGAAACAACTCAGAAACGTATGGGACTTGTTGTTCTGGCGTACAGCCACTCATTCGAAGGATGGATTCCATACTTTCAATCCATTTTACAAAAGTTATGGCACCCCCAGTGCCGTCGAACTTCGGAGGCTTGTAGTTGAGGAAGTGCCAGTAGGAACAACCGTTATTTTCTGAGGTGCCTCTGCTAGGTTCGGAGCGTAGGGCCTCGTGTTGTGCTATAGCTGCAGCAATTATCTCTTGAAGTTCTTCCTCAGAGGTGGGCATGCGCATTTCGCGTCTTGGCGGCATCTTCTAAAAGATGTTTCACGTAGGTTAGGTCATAGCAAGTGAAGTGTACGTATGCATTCATCAATACCAACACATAACATCTCATGCTATCAATAAATCAATCACGTAACATCTTATGTCATAGCGCATAAACAATAGATTGAACATCACAAGTGATGAGAATACTGCGATTGCATTGCCACAATTTGGGACCACAATGTAAAGCTTACAAGTACACAACTGAATCATACAACCTCAATGACTTAGTAGGGGACGTCCCTAGGCAAGCCGTGAGATTGCTGGACTTATTCAGGAATCCTTGGTTTGTCCATCTTCAAATCCTAGAATTTCACCTCAAGCTTCTGGATTCCAGCCTTAGAACAGTATTTCTTCTTCATCATTTCCTTGAGCTTGTCCCAGCTCCGTGCATAAGCAGCGTCTGTGCCAAGGGTCTGAACCTGGAGGTTCCATTAAGAGAGTGTGCCATCCAGAAATATCCCCGAGATATAGGTAACACTCTGTTGGGGCGAACAGTTACTCATTCTTAGAATGGAGTCGGTCTTTTCGGACCAACGAACAAATGCAACGGTGCCTCCTGTTCCGTTAAAGTTTAAAGGCTTGCAGTTCAGGAACTGTTTATAGGTGTAGCCAGTTGGGGGGGTTATTTCCAGTAATGCCATCGTTGTACTTAGAGTGGAGGGCTTCATGTCGTGCATTTATCTGTGAGATGCGTTCTTGCAGCTCGGCTTCTGTCCTTGGCAACGTACTGGTGTTTGTGTCACGTCTGGGTGACGTTCCCTTTTGTCGAAGTGGTGTGAAGCGGGTTAGACAGCGTTCCAATTGTCTATGAGGTGTATATAGCAATATAAGCCATCATGTAATCACCCAATTTCACACGCAAATATACTCACTGTATGAGTGGGGAAATAAATTTCTGAGCCTTCACATAGGCTTGCCAATTTGGCTTGTTGCTCGTAATAGAATGAACTCGAGACTACATCGCCTTGGTCATTCGTGTTTAAGTTATTTCCTGCTACATTGGTTATCATTAGCTTGACCCGCAGAGTCCACCAGGATTTCTGTGCACTACAAATCGTTATTACGTGGGCCCCCGTAATAATAAATTGTCTTGCACAGTTACCCCAAATTTTCTCTCGTCCAAGCAGATGATCAATCAAGGAGCAGCAGTAGGTGCATCGACATGAACAGGGTCATGCTCCAATGCGGGGTCAGGAGCAGCGCCTGGCTCAGGGGCCACGGCTGGCTCCGGATCAAAAACTCCATCTCAAGATCAGCTGGATCATCAAACACAGGGGTTACAGGATCCTCCAAAGGCTGGTCTAAGTGCATGAACTCAATGTCATGGTCTGGATCAAAACCAGGTGGTAAAACAGAATCGTCCTCAATATCGCGATCAAACTCAAGTCTGTGTGCGAGAACTGGGGCAGCTGATGACGCCATATCAGGGTCGGCGTCGTGTGAGTGGTGCTGCACCCCCTGTATGTGCAAAGATGCGGATGTCAGAAACTCAAATGAGTCTGGGATAGGGGAATTGGCATGAGTTTCCCCTGCAGAAGCATCCGCATGCAGCAGTCTAATGCCAGCAGCAATAGGGTCCTGCCCTCGAATGGGTCCTCCTCTAGTAGATCGTTATCGTCGTCAGAGACCACGTCGGGGGGCATATCGACAACGGGATGAGCGTCAAGGGGGCAAATTCTCAACAAGACGGCCATCAGTAGGCTCTGCTACGACTTCAGGCAGCGCAAAAAGGGCTGAAAGTCGTCATTGTCTGTACCGGTAGTATCGGAAATGTACACCTCGTGCTTCGACGAAACTATGTCGTCTGATACTATGGCCATGGGATTCGTAGTGTCCATCTTTCTAGTACTTGATGAAAGCATGACGTTTGTAACACAAACACATATACGTATGATAATCAATCATATAATCATATAATCATATAAACATGTTAGCCAATCAAATAATTCTCCTAGTCTCACTAGCCAATTTCTCCTAGTCTTTAAGACTGCTCTATCCTCCACCTCGACCTCTTAGATCGAGCCTCGGTCCCCTTGACCGAGCCTCAGCCTTCATGACTGAGCCTACTCTTCCTAGCCTTACTAGCCAACTACCTTGGTCACCTAGACCGAGCCTCAGCCCTCCAGGCTGAGCCTATAATAAATCAACGTGCTCAACTACCTCGGTCACCTAGACCGAGCCTCGATCCTCCAGACCGAGCCTCAGCCCTCCAGGCTGAGCCTATAAATAATAAAATGTGCTCAACATTTGTTTGTAAAAAGTTTTGGATCTGGACTTAAGTGGTATGCAGAAAAATGTTTTCGTGAGAGCCCTAGTGATCATAGTCTAGACTCGAGAAGGAATCCTAGTTCGCTATGATCAGAGCTCTGATACCAAGCTGTCACACCCTGGCTTTGCGGAAGCGTGGTTAATTTGGTGTGACTTCTTAATACCATAGCTTAATCATAACAAAGCTATATGAGTTAAAAACATGCAAGATCATCCATTAAGTTTTGAAATACATGTAAGTTGAAAAATCAACAATAATGTTGAGCGAGTTCATGTGTAGTGAGTATGTAAAACACTATGTAAGTATAAAAGTTCCCTGGTATGTAGCAGTGTAAGGAAAAGAGATCACCAATGGTTTGCAAGGCCATTAGCATGTGTGAAATGCAAGTAGGAAGACTCAACCCTAGCCGATTTATGCGTCGGGCAACCAAGTCACTCAAGGTCCGTTCTGTTGGTCCTCTCAGTGGTCCGTTCTGTTGGGCCTAGAGTTGGGCTCGCTACACCCAGATAGATCTACCGCTTAAGTCCATCGGTGTTCTGCCTACCCATTCACTTGATCTAAGTAGTAAACCTCCTTACGTTAACATACCGTGTATAATAGTACTTGTAAACAAAGTAACATGTATTTCACCCCCGCAGTTAAGAAAACTGAAAACAGTTAGAGAAAAGGGGGACATGAACTCACAGTGAAGCGTCTCTACCAAGTATCTCCAAATCAGAAAGCTGTGCGATGACCTACAAGTGCTAATTCTATTAGACGGACGGTCGTGCCTTAGCTTTATAGTTTAAGTTTTTGGGAAATAGTTAGACAACTATTTCGTGTTTGTGTTCTGTATATACTTGGTAGTTATACTCCTCCCCAAGGATGGGGGGTACAATACATGTGCGTAAGTTACGTTTTAGTAATCGAGTGGTAACATAATTACCGGTGTAACTTATATATTCATGTGAAAACGTTCGTATTATTTTGGAATCGTTAATGTTTGTAAATATTATTTTTACTCCTAAAAATAATATTTATGTATTTTCACAAAATAATCATAAACAGTGTTGTGACAATATATATTTATCACGTTAAATTTTGTGAAAATCCCACCTCCGAATATTAGTAAATAAAGTCATGGCAAGATTTATATTTCGAAAATATGTCAAAAATAACTCTAACACTTGTGGTGTAAATAATTCTAAGTGTTAGGCTTTTAGAAAAATTTCGCCAGAGTTTCCTCTGTAACTGGAGGTGGCCACGCTTTCAGCGTATCATTTTCTTTTACAAAATCAATTCAACAACTTCTTTATTCAATCAAACAATTTTCCGACACATCAAACTAGTCGACAAGTATGTAAATCGCATAATCGCATGAACTTGTAGTTTCTCCGCAACTATAGTGTAAATCCCATTATATTTGTAGACCTTTATATCAAGTAACTTTGATCTCGTAAAAACCTTGTGTTTAGAGAAATCCGTCTTTACAACTTCTAGTAATATTTGACAAAACTAGTTCTTTGTCGGATCTTTTCATTTCACAAGTGTTTACACACTTGTGGTTTATAAAAATCATGTTTGTTAGTGTAAAATCCGTCTTTTAGAAAACATGATTTTTTTGACGCGTGGTCCTTTGAAAATACCACTTGCAGATACGTAGATCTGCTAGTTTTAAACACTATTGTACATGTTAAAACACTTTTACACAAGTTCATGTTTCATGTGTGGTAGAGTTTCACCTTTTAACCCTTGTATCATTCAAACCAAGCTTATGTTAAGATCCATGATCTTACCAAACCGGGTTAAACGGTGATCCGAGCTACCACAACATAGATCGGGTCTAAATAACCACATATTTCAAATACTACAACATTTACACAACCTATATGCTATTAACCACCATTTTAAGTATTTTTAGTAAACTTTTGTGCATCATCTTGCATTTTAACGAGATTTAACCGACATAATTCCTTTTAACCACTTTAGATTAGTTCAAAAACGAGTTTTAAGTGTTATACCTCTAGCTCAAGGCTAGGGAAGATTCTTGGCGAAAAACGCGTGGATAAAAGCTAAGTGGAGAGGTCCTTCGCGTTCCGTTTGCTCCAAGACTCCTAATACGTGACCTTTGATGTATGTATGATGTTGGAATGGCAAGAACCAAAACCGAAAGTGGAGGTATGGGGGGTGGGGTGTTCGGCCGAGAATGAGCAAGAGAGGGAGAGAGTATGAAGTTGTGATGTTTAGTGTGTAATGATCATGTGTGCAATCTTAAGTTACTTATAGGCAAACATAAGATTAGTGTCCATTGGTTCATATGTCCTAATGATATTAAGCATACATGATTAAAATAATGAAACAAGGACAAGGTGTGTCCCCTTGTAGTTGGGCCGGTTAGGAGGGGGGGTCCCTTGGTTCGATTCCAACTAGCCATTAGGTAAGTAGTTAGGTTAAATAGGTTAGTTAAGTGTTTAACCCAGTTCGTTGTATGTTATGTGTTATGGCGGGTGTTAGGGTAATCAGGGACCCTAACTGGCTCAGAAAAATATAAATAAGGAAAATAACAATATTTTCGTGTCCCGGGTAAAGTCCGGTTGTTTGGTTGGATAGTAATCCGTTAAAGCGTTACTAAAGCTATAAAGTGTCGTTATTGTTACTTTCAGTGACACAACTTATTCCTCCAAAGTGTCAGGAATATTTTCTCATGTTTTGGCACTTTATTAGTTAGCTAGAAGCTGAATTTATTATGTAAAGTGCTGAATTTTGTACTTAGAGTACGTTTTAGGCACATCCAGTCATAGTGACTTATCCCTAGAGACGCAGTTCCACAACCCTTGTATCCCTACACTCACTACTAGTGTAGCCAAATATCTCAGGCTCTTATAGGCCTTAGAGGCAGTGTCTGCCTGATGCTGGCTTTATCAGCATGTTCAATAGGTTATCCGTTATTGTGCTACTGTGCTTTTTGTGCATCATGTTTGTCACTAAGGTTCAGTATGTAAGTATTGTAGTGACGACAAGTAAAGTATGATGCAAGTAAGTACATGTATCAGATATCAAGTAGCAGTTCATCAGCTAGTTCAAACAAGCACAGTAATTAAGCAGTAATTAATCATTAATTAAGTCGTACGGATACCTGGTTTAGTGCGGGTTGTCACAGAAGGATCATAGGATAAGCCTGTTCCTGTTCCAGTGAGGATAACTGATCCTTTCTTGTGTCTTTTTATGCAGCTATCTCTGTTTCTTGATCCTGCAGTAAGATCATTCCAAGAGAGGATCGCTGCTTTCTGGAGACTTGATCCTACAGTAAGATCATTCCAAGCAAACACAAAGGATTCACAAGAAGTATCCTCCGGCTCAGTTACAATGTCAAGTAAGTATCCAAGTCTGTATACAATTAAATGTTTAAAAAATAAAACAAGAATACTTATCTGTTGTTTTGGATTGGTAGGCGCTGGAAAATCTTCAAAATCAGCCTCCCGCTTTAGTGTCGGTGATCTGAGCATTGTGGCTCCTCGGTCTGCAAAGAGGAAGACTGTTGCTAGCGCAAGCGCTTTAATCCCCAAACCTGTCACCTCCAAGGGGGGAAAGAAGAGGAAGGCCACCGAAGCAGACAATCTAGAAGGCTTGCCTCTCATACGCCACCAGTTCGAGGAGTACTTCTCCGAGGTAAGGATCCTTGATCCTGACTGAGTATCCTGCCCATTTGAGGATAACGAATCTTGAACTTTACCTTGTTTTTTTGCAGAAATTCACCGTGATCCAGATGCTCTTTGATGCATATGTCGAAGAGGCTGAGCAGATACTTCTGGAGTTCCAAAAGATCTTCCTGGCCAAGGATCAAACCATCTCCTCCCTCGAAAAAGATCTTAATTTGGCAAAGAAGTAGGTGGTCATGGCCCAGATTGATGCTGATCATGAGAAGCATGAGGTGATGGAGGATGCTAAAATCTCTGCTGCCATCACCATGTACAAGATCAAGCTGCAAATGGCCAAGGAGGCTGAGGATCCTGATTTCGACAGGACCACTTGGGACCAGGAGGGCTGGAGGGCAAAGTTGGCTGAGCTAGACTATGAAGAGGAGGCTACCGAGGTCTTGGCGATTGAGGCTAGTGGTAGCGAGAAGGATCAAGCTGGCGGTGTTGATGCTGGTGGTGATGCAGCCAAGGTGTGAGCTGCAGAAATGGGCGATGATGGATTTATCTAGGCGCGGTCGGAGCCCATTTTTTAGTGTTTTGGTAGTGGTTTTTGTTTCAAACAATGATGGTCTGTAATAACTAAACAATAGCTATTAGGGTTGAGGATTATGGATCCTTTGAACAATAGGTAGGATAATAGGTGGTGGAGGGATCCTCTGTTCGGGGGATAAAACCACTTGTTATCCTGCAATCTTTTATTTCTTGCACTCTTAAGACCTGTTAACAATGGACACCCTTTGCCAACCCAAGTGGACGGGCCACGGTTTGCTGGTAGAGACTTGTCACACCCCGACCACGTAAAACAACAAAACGTGGTGGAAACGTCGGGGAGTGTTGTAACAGAATCATTGTTTCATAACACATGGAAATTGAAATATTGTTTTATTGAATAAAAGAGTTACAATGTCTTGACAATCAAAGAAATATAACATAAATAACTAGTCTTGCATCTTTTATTGTCACTAAGGCCCAAGTCCGCCTAAGTGTATCTTGATAAATCCTATGCATCATATCCTGAAACACATGTGAAAATAGGTACGTCAGCATAAAAATGCCTGTGAGATACATAGGTTTTGTGAAAATAGAATTGATGACTTATGTTTAAGAAAATGTTTAGTCATGAACCTTGTAATTTGCTTTGTCTTGTAAATTATTTGAAAAGCAATAAGATCAGATAATATGTATAAATAAGAGAATAATGTATGGTTAAATGAATAACCAAGTAAAATGAGTTTGTATAAGATAAGTTGTTTTGTAAAACAATGTCTTGTGAAAAGTATGTTATTTGTATAAAATGTTATATGTCTAAATTGAAATGATTCAAATAACGCTACGATATGTAATACCATACAAGCACTTATATATAGGAAGTACCAGCGGCGTATCCACCATACTTGTATCGTATTACACACGCCTCGTTACTTAAATCACTTACCCATACCAAACCACCAAAGTAAAATGTTTATGTATAATCAAATGTCAAAATGTTTATGTGAAAACCATGTCTAATGTCTATGTCTAATGTAAATCATGAACTGTGTATGTAAATGTCAAAATGTTTATGTATGGTAAGCGAAATATATCAACTAAACCATATGTAAAATGCACAAAACAAGGTATTGAAGTAAAACATGGTTTAAATCAAAGTTATGTTTTGTGAAAAAAAAATGCATGCTATACTGATATAAACATTTATGCGGTATTGTGAAAATTCATACATCCAAGCCTTGCGACAGTCGGATAACCCTTTTAGTAAAGGTTACCAAAAGATGTATTCGGATTCGGTCATTCCTTACGTCCAAACAAACCAGAGATTTCAGGAATGGGATTTGTCAAGTCCTATGGTACCACTACCTACTACCGAGCGGCATGATCGGTGTTAATGAATGTACATTGTCCCATTTAAACAAACCAAATGTCATACCAAAATGTGAGCATGTGATGAATAATAAATGTACTAAGTATGCACACAATGGGCATACATAGCATAGAATGTAATGTAAAATAATGTACTAAGTACGCACACAATGGGCATACATAGCATAAAATGTAATGTAAAATAATGTACTAAGTACGCACACAATGGGCATACATAGCATAAAATGTAATGTAAAATAATGTACTAAGTACGCACACAATGGGCATACATAGCATAAAATGTAATGTAAAATAATGTACTAAGTACGCACACAATGGGCATACATAGCCTAAAATGTAATGTAAAATAATGTACTGAGTACGCACACAATGGGCATACATAGCATAAAATGTAATGTAAAATAATGTACTAAGTACGCACACAATGGGCATACATAGCATAAAACACAATGAAATCATGTACTATAAATGTACTAATGAACATAGCAAGTATATGATGTGAAAACAGGAAAGCATGAAAGTAACAAGTAGGCACATGTGTTCCACCCCAAAATGTTTGGAAAATAGTAAAAGAGGGGTCTATGTACTCACTTGAGATTACTCAGAAGTCCTAAGATAACCACCAAGCAATGCTAGAGATCACAGAATCAAACGGCACCTAATATAGATAACTATGTTAATGAACTGGACCTATATCGGAGGATTGGACAGTATGAGGTTTCGTAAACCAAATGAGTATTGGAACTCATATGATATGGTTTAACAAATCCCACATACTAAAATGAAACCTAACCTAAGTGCTTACTACCCATTACGACCCGTCTAGGTAGCTTATGCTACTTTAACGCGTCATTCGCGTAAAACGCGTTCGCCTAACTAGTCCTATGACAAGTATTATATGCCTAACATGTTTAATTATGTTACATAATCAGTTAAGTGACGAAAGTTTAGGTTACATATGCTTAATTACCAATTACTCATGAAAAGGGTATTTTGGTAATTTACCTAAGGCATATAAACTACCTATCATACAACTACTTAACGAAGCGACCATAAGGTATAACCTCGGAAGGTTATTCCCTATATACTATGGTCACCTAATGTGTTTAGTCGGATCTTAATGATCGACCAAACGGGTCGGGTTCGAAAGTATAAGCGATTGTTTAGATCGCTTACCTTACGACCCTATATAAGCACTAAACTAAAAGTGACGAGCTAAGCATGTTAAAACATGCTTACCTAATGTTTAGAAAACAGGTTTGGTATAAAAAAAAACAGTTTTGATACCTAAAAGTAGTTTGGTTACAAAATACGCAATAACACGCATTTTGGCCGAAACTACGACTCGTCACTGAGCCTAGATAACGTGGCAATCAGTAGGTATAGTCACTAGGGACTATAACCATCGTGATCACGCTCACGTTATGAAGTTCAAACGAACTTCTCATTGACCATAAACTGGTCAATGCAAAAAGTCAAACAAAGTTTGACTTTAACGCTAAAACGAATGAAAGAACGAAAGAACACTTACAAAGGGTCCCCGCAAGATTGAACTTCCAAGTATTCTCAGGTATGAAGTGATAAAACACCCCAACTTAGAGAAAAACTCAGATTTCAAGTGGGTTTTGCAATGGGGATGGATGGGTATTTATAGTTTTCGGAGAGCCGTTAAGATCGTTCCTCGAAAACCGTGCTTCAATCTCCACCCTACACCTCAAGACCCTGGTTTTGCAAAACCATTTGAGCCCATGGTATTGCCCAAAACCATGTGCAAAAGTGGAATGGACTAGATGCAATGTTTCTTCACATTCTGCTGTCTGAGGAAGCCTTACGGACCGTAAGGGATGGCTTACGGTGCGCAAGCCATCAACTTTGGCAGAATTACAATTTTAGTCCATGTCATGCATTTAAGTCATTTCCGACACGTTTAAGGCCCGTTAACCCCATTTCAAAGCTCTAAAATGAAGTTAAAGTATAGAGAACTTAAAATGTGCTCAAAAATATCTCGGATGACGGTTCGTTGGCCGTACGATTGCGATGTTCGCTTAATTACGACGGAATGCGCATAAGCGCGAAAAACGATCCAAATTGCGTGACAAATGGATTTTTCTTATGCCAAACACTAAAATAAAATATTTTAGTGCTTACATAAATTTTTGGATGTCCGGATGTATTCAGAACGTAAGTTATGCGTGAAAGTGCAAACTTATGCACTTTTTGACACTTTTAGTCCCTGAATGAGCCAAAAGTTTATTTTAGCACACCGAACCCCTCAAAGCCTATTTCTAAGCTATATAAAGGATATTTAAGGTGTGTTTAACTTATGGTCATGTTCCGGAATGTCTGTTACAGTTCAAATTGGCATACTTTCGCAGTTTGTCAAATTTAGTCCCTATAGGCGAATTAACTCGATTTTGCCATACCAAAGCCTTCAAAACTTATTACTAAGTTATGTAAAGGTTATTTAAGTTATTTTAAGCCTATTTCACTATTCCGGAGTGTTCGTTGCATTAAACGGGTTATATTTACGCAACAGTGCGCGTATAACCTTCCAGAAAGCGATTTAAATCTTGAAATCGAACAAGAATTGATATGTGCAAAGGATACACATATTTATACAAATCCCAAGTATGAAATACAATATTTCATTGATACAGTATTTGTTTGATGGCCATGGAGGCACAAGTGTCACAGTCTCCCCTACTTTAGGAAATTTCGTCCCGAAATTTTATTTAGAGGAAACTTGTGAGAGTTTAAAACATGAAGTTGAAAAGATCGAACAACATTGGTAGGGTTCTGAACTTCTAGTAACTTTAATAACAACATGTTTGCAATGTAAGAGGGATACTTATATACAAGTATATGAAGTGTCATTGGTGCGTCCACCGTACCACCATTACATCGTTCTCATTTTGTTATTGTTGTCACTATCGGTTCTTACACATAATAAATCTTACTGTGGTTACCGTGCACTGAATCTCATAATTATATACGCGTCCATAATTAGACAATTCCTTGCATAGTTCACACAGTCTATTTTATAATGTGTAGGGGAAAACCAAATGAACAAACCTGTGATGAGTGTGACTAGACCACCATAGGGTCCTTTTATTAAATCAATAAATGATTTTAATAGACAACCAAGGAGTCTTTTCAGCTTATATCATCACATGTCATTCTTAACCAGATTTTTGAATCAATCTTTTTTACTAGACCCCTAAAAGGGTCTCTTATGAATCATGGAGTGGTACTATATAATCCAAGGGTCTTAACTATTACATAGAAGCCCATTAAGGATTTAAGATAGTACCTTTTTGAATATCCTACTACGAATCCCTCATATAAAGATATGAAAAATTCTACGAGGATTTGGATAACGAATATCCAGAGTATACAAAAACACAAAATGTATAAAAGAAAACACAAGATGCATAAACACATAGTCATATAACCACAAAGATTGTTTATCTAGATCTTTAATTTGTTAATTAGTTTTGCTAACAGAGCACATGTATTTAAAGCACACTAGGAATCCATCTCGTGGATTTCATTTGGTACTTTAAACATTATCAAGAATCTAACTATAAAGATAGAAAGATTTTTTAAAGAAAAATTCGATTTCGATTATAAGGAACCGAAATGTTCGAATTTAGGTACATAAGGAATCCAATCAAGGACTCTGATTTGAATGATAATCATCCACAAGGGTCTAAATGTGAAGATAAAAAGATCCCATATGGATTTTAGAAGTTGAAGATGTTTTGAAACCTTGCACTTGATGTGCTTAGGTCAAAACATGAAGTAAAATGCTTATGAAGTTGAGATGCCAGATATGCCAAGGCGACATATGAAGCGAAATTTGAAAGTTAAGTCAATGTATGAAGAAAATATTTTTTGAAAACTATGCATGGGGTTCTTAAAAAAAATGTGATCAATGTTTTTGAAACCTTATACATAATACCTTTGAAATCATAAAGTAGGTGTATTAGGTAGGTATATATTTATAAAAAAATTGTTTTAAAATCATGCGAGATGAATTTTGAAAGTATGTATAAGGTTTTTGAAAACATGAATGATGCTTTTCGAAATCATGCACTTGATAAGAAAATGTACTGTACTATTTGAAACATTTTGAAATCATGAAGGTTGTTTTTGAAACATAGCCAATGTTTTTGAAATAATATAGACAATACATTTGAAAAAAATTGTTTTCAAACTATATGAAATGTTTTGAGATCATAAAGATTGTTTTTGAAATACTCTTACTATGTATGTTGAAAAATCAAAATGTAATGGGTATGAGATTTGAAAATACCCTTAGTTATCTAACCAAGGATTCAAAGGCACAGATGTGCAGAAGCATGATTACACATAATGTCATTTTATTTTCTGTACTTTGTTTCTTAGAGTGAAACGAGTACATAAAATTTTCGAGGGAATCATGAGCGATCATTTGCAAGAGAGGATCACAAGAGTAGTTTGTAAGGGACATAGTTCCTTAATACAGATATCATAGAGAATTTCCATTTACTCATGTAACTACACTTGTATATCAGAATTGTGAACAACAATTTATTTATAATCAAAACAGATTGTTTCACATTACAAGAAATAGAAGAAATAAAAGCATAAGACAACAACATCTTCTAATCAGCCAACCGCTCATCCGTGGGTTGGATTTGCCTTAGCAAGCTTCGGGCATTTATTCATGAAATGACCCATCTTGCCACAGTTGTAGCACGATCCAGGCTGAAAGCGAGCATGAGCAGGATTGGCTTGTGGTTGATTTGGACTACCTTGGCTCGGGTTACATCGACAAGCACTTGCCAGGTGACCAATTCGCCCACATGATACACACAGACGACATTGTAAGTGAGCTTGGTGATGCCCATTACATTTGTCGCATTTTGGTGCAGTACCGGCATAAGGTTTCCTAGCAGGAGGTTGAGCAGTAGCAAGGTTTATAACAGCTTTGTTTTGGATAGCAAAGTGGCATATGTTAACCAAATGTCCCCGCCGTCCACAGTAGGTACATTTGGAGCAGGGTATGAGGTTTGAATGATGACGGTTGCATCGTTTGCATAGAGGAACAGCTCCTTTGTATGGCTTCCTAGCAGGGGGTTGAGTTGGTTGGTTGGGGACGGCTTTACCATTGTGAGCGACCATGGCGAAGTTCTGAGAAGCCTTTCGCTTCTTTGACTTCTTAGGGGATTGTTCATCCATGGTCTTTGATTCCTCGGTTGGTTTCTTGGCTGGTGGTGCTGGCTTGACTTCTGCTTCCTTTGGTGACTCTTGAGTGGCTTCATTATTGAGATGAGACATGGCAATTCCTAATTCCACAGTCTTCAGAATCACTTCGCCTATTTGCTGGGCAAATTTGGCTGTTCGCTCGGACATTTTGTTGGACCGTTCTTTGACCTCGAAAAGTCAGTCAAGGCAGTTCATCTTTACGTGTAAAGGCGGAAACAATGCACGCAAAGTTACAACAGCTGTTTCATTCAATCTCTTCTCTTTTATTGCTTTCTGATTACAATTTGACAGAGTTTCGTTCCACAAGCAATGATCCAGGTCCGCTCTAATGTACAACTGATCAGCCTATATATAGTATTGTGTGGTTCGCTTATATGGACGTCCGTATAAGCGGACCTATTAGCTTATGGTTCGCTTTTATGGACAATGTCCATATAAGCGGACCTACTATATTGACAAATAAGCGGACCTATCAACATAGGTTAGTATATACGGACCTATCTGACATATAAACGGACCTATCAACATATGATCTAATTTTGACTATCTAAAACCTATGTTGACCTATCTTGACCTAAGACGTAATGCAGACGAAGTCAACAGACATTCTGTGCACTAACAGACTCCCCCTTGGATGTTGACGTAGTCTTTAGCTCCTGAGTCTTCAGTCTTGGTCTTTTTATCTTCTTATTCAGATTGTAACATTTTAAGCATCCATCAATCTTTCTTTTTGATCAGCTTCACACTTTGACTCTTACACCAGAATCTCATCACTGGTTCTATCATCAACAACTTTATCATCAGCAGGCTCCCCCTTTCGTCAAGCTTCCGTGCTTTTAGGGATCGACACCTAGCTTTCCAGCTTGTCTTCAGACTCCCCCTTAGACTCAGCTCTCGGGATCGTAGTCTGGACTTTTCCTGCAATCACTCATACAACTATAAGTAACAACATTTTAATCTTCTGGATATAATAATCTAACAATTCAATCTCCTCAAAATCACTTCTCATGAAATTGGCAGTTTCATCGAATCGTATCGGAAACTAGCTCTATAACAATATAAGCATCCAAATCCCCCACAGTTAATCATCCAAGTCCAAATTAATGACCTTGGAGATATCACAAACTGTTTTTGAATTTTTGATTTTAAACTTCAAGTTTCAAATTAATGAACTTGTTTTATTTTCAAAAACACGATCAGCTTACTTAGATTTTGAAACTCAGCACTCAGATATCAGTTGTCGAAAATAAAGCAGAATCAAAAATCTTTTTGTATTTTCTGAAAATATAAAGCAATAACGAAATATGTACAAACATATTCACAGACAATATTTTTGTTTGAGTATGCGTCAGAGGATCATATCAGTTTTTGACAAGTCACAAGTACCGTTGAGCTTAATAACACAATAAGAATTAAACAATTCACTTAGATTGTCGATATACTGATCCACTTAAATTTTCACACAAATTTCAACTGATTCAGGATATGAATTAGATGTATTAAGAACTTAAACCCATTCATGTGTCCCACCTCTTGAATATACTCCCGTATCCAGATCCCAATATTCAGTCTTACAGGTAATTATAACACAAATGATATCTGTAAGGGGTTAATAATTTATGAAGAATCATGAGAGCTCAGGTCAGAACTACCGTTCAGCAGAGAGATCATGACTCAACTTTTGGGTGTGTCCCCTTTAGAGGATCTTTTTTACAACAGCATTGCTAAGCAATTTTATTGTCTTATCATATATGCTGAGGGTTTAATGCTATGTTTCAAGCATTTCATAAAAGTATTATTCGAGGACTAGGTCAGAACTTCCATTCAGCAGAAGTCCCGGAATAATACCCTAGATATCATTGAGTATAAAGACCTAGTATATCAGATTATCAGACCTTTCAAACGAGATTTCAGGGGTTACCTATATATCCAAGTAGTGTTCCCCACGAAATAAGCAAGTTTGAATTTAGGTTTATATTATATCCCGAAAAAGTTTACTAAATGTATAAAAATCTACCGACACATCCACGGTGAGATCGTTTAACACATTTAAACTTTCCATTTCTTTAGCGTACTGTAACTGTCTACTGATGTACTATCATTTCCTCATTTTACACAAAAACTCAATTTTTTGAATTTTATCATGTTTTTGTCATTTTCAAATGTTTTTGGATTTTCTAACAACATTACTCCCCCTAAAATGCAAAATCATATAAAGAAAATTTGACAACCAACACTAATAGCTTTGTCTCGCCATCCATTTTCTGCTAACGTGCTCTGTTTTGCAGAAAAAGCAGTAAATACCCCCATGATTTACAACACATTGATTTTTACAGTTTGAAAACCGTTTTTCAATATGGTGAAAGTAATCATGTTTGTTCAGCCGTGAGGGTTTCGGCGTATTCAATCAGAACTCCCCCTTACAACAAACTATTTTCCCATAATGATTTCAAAACACTTAAGTTTGTTTTAATCAGAATGGTTTTTCCGGAAAAATTAGTTTGTTTATCCATCACTTGTGGATTCGGGGTTATCACATCACCTTGTTCTCTTTTAACCATTTTGTACAGATTTTAACAATATAAGATCAAACACCACAATCACTTGTAGAAAATCAAGTACAACTTAATGTCCTTGATTGACCACTAGTAACACGAAATATCACAGTTACCATCCTGTGAATTTCTCAAGAATGATGCCGATACCTGCTTCACACTTACCAACCTGGAAGCTCCGGCAAGTCAGGAATTCAACCAACAGATTTATGTACCCAAGCCTGACCAGTCTTGGGTGTGTTTTGAACATTTCTCTTTTCTTCATAAAATTCTTTCGCCCCTTTTACCTTTCCATTAGCCATCTTGCTAAAAATATGTTTAACATTGCTATTAAACATTTTTCCAGCATCAACACCTTTTGATTTTAGGTTTGCGGCTCGTAATGGTGGAAAGTTCTCTTCATTCATTAATGGAACTGTCTCTTCCCTTTTTACCTCAACTTGTGGCTCCTCTGATTTTGTGGAATCAGATTCATTGCCCGATCTTGGCTTGTCTGGCTTGGATGAGCCAGATTCATCACCAATAACTTTCTTTTTCTTCTTGTTTGTCCTCAGATTTGCATCTGAAGAATTCGATTTTCTTGACTTTGCCGTCGAGTGAATCTATTCATCAGAACTTTTATTCGAACCAACCGGTGAACCCGAAGACAAAATCTTCTCCAAGTATTCTCTCGCCTTCTTCCTCTTTTTCCTCAGTCTGTCTCTTTGCCCCTGTGAAAGCTTTACTTTCTTATCTTCCACTTTCTGTTCTTTGGGCTTGACAGTGACTGGTTTCTTTACCGTTCTCTGAGATTCAACCCTCGATCTTCCCATCGATCTCCTTGGGCAATCTCTGGCAATGTGACCTTTAATATTGCATTCAAAACATCTTCTCGTTTCAAATCTCCAACTTTGGCAATTAACAGCAATGTGTCCTCTCACACCACAGGTGTAGCACACTCTGTTATCGTACCATCCACTTTTATCTGTCCAAACCTTAAGATCATAACATTGTTTGGCTTGGTTATAGTCATTTCTCCTCCTCAATGCTGGATTTGGCTTTTGAGCACTGTGGTCAAACCTGCACCACTTATTACCAACATTTTGTGAGTTTTCATTTTTAAATTTTTGGAATCTTTGATAATGATTGGATGATTTATCTGATGAGCTTTTATTTTCAATTTTAGAATTTTTCAAATTTTTATCTTTGCGTTTCTGTTCTGCATTCTTCTTAACAAGTTTTTGTTTAGAACATTCACCTGTTTCAGTAGATTGCAAAACAGTATTTTGAAAATTTTCTTGTAAATCTAAAAATATTTTTCTTTTCTTTTCTTTTTCATCATCAGATATTTCATCACAATTTTCAATTTTGACTTTATCAAAATTTGTGACATTGTCACTTATTGGAACAGAAATGATCGGTTTTGAACAAACATGTGATGTAAAATTCACAAAACCTTTCAATTTATTCTCAAGCTCGGTAATTTTATTTCGAGCAATTTCAGCTTCATTTTCAAGCCGAATGATTTTCTGAAGTTGAGAATTTATTTCAATCTGTTTTTCAAGATTATTGTTAAAAATAACAGATTTTTCATCTTCTAAAACCATCATTTGACTTTGAAAATCTTTTTCAATTTTTAATTTTTAATTTTTAAACTCTTTTTCTTTTTCTTTCATAACTTTGTTTTCCAATGTCAAACTGTCCACATCACTCAACAGTTTGACATTTTCAGTTTTCAGTTTTTCACAGTTCAAGCGCAACTCCAAAATATGTTCATCATCAGCTTTCTTTTCAGCTTTCAAAGTCTGAATATCTTCAATCTGTTTATTCTCTTTCTGAACAACCTCATTCTTAATCACTGGTTCAGATTTTCTCAGATACAGACTTTTCAGATTCTTCTTTCTTTGAAATTACTTCCTCAAAACTCTGCTGTTTTTCAGTAACATTTTCTTGTACAACTTCTTCAGTCATCACAACTTCACATTTTGTTTGACTTGAAATCTGCTCCTCCTCAGAATCTGAATCACCATGATCAAATATTGGCATGTTCTTAGCTTCTTGATCATCATTCACTTCCAACTGATTACCAGTAGCAATTTCAGGCATCTGATCCCCATCATCTCCAGTGAATTTCCTAGGCTTCAAGCACTGGCAACTGCTGTCCTGTACACTCCCTGCTCCACAGTCGCAAAAAAACCTACTTGATCGAGAGTAGACAACACGATGTCCTCGATGACAGACATCTGCACAAACAGAAAAACAACCTTTTGAATCGGTCAGATCACATGTATAACAGAAATACCAGTGTTGTTCCATAAAATTACTCCCACTGATCGTAAATGTACAAACTTTAGAAGTGAGGGCTTTTTCAATGTTACTATCATGATCAACCTTACTGCTTGACATCTTCAAATACTTGAAAGCAAACAAACAAACTCAATCAGTTTAAACAAACTATTTACGTAAAAGTGTGAGAGCAAAATTTGTCTAGGACACGTGTCGAAGATTCGAGAACTCGTTCAATGTTTTTCGGGTGAAATCACTGAATGAATGAACCTGAACAAAAACAATTCACAAGATACGGACAAAAGATGAACTGGGTCTTCACTGATTGAGCCGTAAACTTCTTTATATGGGCTGCAACTATGACTCACTTGGGCCGAGGACAATTTTGATATGTTTTAAAAGCCTATTGCAAGTCCACTAAACTGACAAACAAATCAATGTATTCACATGTATTCAAATCAACTATTAATGTTCAAACAACTAGCCCTTATACCGACAACAACTAGCCGACCATTTCAAATCAATGTATTCACATGTGATTGGGCTGTGATTGGGCCACTTATATTAATGGGGCGGTGCAATATGAACCAAACAAATCATACAACAGACAACTATTATTGATCTCAAACGTGATTGGGCCTTTGTTCTTTTGATTTAACAAATGATTTGTTCTTGTTGGCCGACAATATCTGTTTCACCAAATTATGATTGGGCCGTTTATATAAATGGGGCGGTGACTTGTTATATTGTTCAAACCACGTGAAGACGATGACTAAAAAATGAACCACTATCCTGATTTAAGAACGAACCAATTATTGATCACATAGGCGGACCACACATGTCACCATAAGCGGATCTCAAGATTCGTATAAGCGGACCTGATAAATGTCCAGATAAGCGGACCAGGTCAATGTCCGGATAAGCGAACCAGGTATTGTCAGTATGAGCGGACCTAACAGATATTGTCCGGATAAGCGGACCTAACAAGATATTGTCCGGATAAGCGGACCTAACAGGTATTATCGAGCAACAATGCCTTAGAAGCGAACCTAATGTGAACTTTCAAGCGGACCTACGAATGACCGTAAAAGCGGACCTAACGTTTAACCAATTTTAACCATTTTTTAAGCCGAGTTTTAACTTGAAACTTTCTAGGGTTTGTTAAAAGTATGTTCCGCACGTTATACTCAAAAATCAGACAATTTCAACCGTAGGAACCACTTCAAATCGAAAAAGTATGAAAGAAAGAGAGTAGAAATCAGAGAATTCGGTAGAATCTAGCTGTAGTAGTATGAACTCCTCGTCCTGAGCTCTGATACCACTTGTTGGACCGTTCTTTGACCTCGAAAAGTCAGTCAAGGCAGTTCATCTTTACGTGTAAAGGCGGAAACAATGCACGCAAAGTTACAACAGCTGTTTCATTCAATCTCTTCTCTTTTATTGCTTTCTGATTACAATTTGACAGAGTTTCGTTCCACAAGCAATGATCCAGGTCCGCTCTAATGTACAACTGATCAGCCTATATATAGTATTGTGTGGTTCGCTTATATGGACGTCCGTATAAGCGGACCTATTAGCTTATGGTTCGCTTTTATGGACAATGTCCATATAAGCGGACCTACTATATTGACAAATAAGCGGACCTATCAACATAGGTTAGTATATACAGACCTATCTGACAAATAAACGGACCTATCAACATATGATCTAATTTTGACTATCTAAAACCTATGTTGACCTATCTTGACCTAAGACGTAATGCAGACGAAGTCAACAGACATTCTGTGCACTAACACATTTGACCGTTGCTGAGAGGAAGAGACATTCTAGAAGAAAATGAAAGACATTGGAAGAAACAAGTGAAAGGTTATCAGACAATCAAAACAGGATGGCAATGCATAAAAATTGCGATCACTTGTTTGTTACCTAAGGCAAACAAATGAGACGGTGACAAATCAAAGTAAACGGGTCATATTAATGTATCACCGAAGACATGCACGCCTATAAGTAAACACTCACCCCAAGAGTTCCCAGGTAAGAGTGACTGGTCCGATACTGTGGATTTGTACGAACACTCTAGCCTTCGACAGAAAACTCAGGGTACATGCATTCACTCTTCCAGTTTGCACGTGTTCACATTATACGACCCAAACTTTTACGAGATTTGAAAACTTAGAGGGTTCAAAACCTTATAACAGAGGGTTCAAAACCTTACAATAAAGGGTTCAAAACCTAGTAATCAATCATCCTAGAACAGATGATTAGTTTTCAAATCGGTTTTGAAATTTATGTTCTTGTTGTGGTTGTCGCCTAAGGATAGGTGACAGTATTGTTTTATGACTAAATCGATCCAAATTGTGTGACAAATGGATTTTTCTTATGCCAAACACTAAAATAAAATATTTTAGTGCTTACATAAATTTTTGGATGTCCGGATGTATTCAGAACGTAAGTTATGCGCGAAAGTGCAAACTTATGCACTTTTTGACACTTTTAGTCCCTGAATGAGCCAAAAGTTTATTTTTGCACACCGAACCCCTCAAAGCCTATTTCTAAGCTATATAAAGGATATTTAAGGTGTGTTTAACTTATGGTCATGTTCCGGAATGTCTGTTACAGTTCAAATTGGCATACTTTCGCAGTTTGTCAAATTTAGTCCCTGTAGGCGAATTAACTCGATTTTGCCATACCAAAGCCTTCAAAACTTATTACTAAGTTATGTAAAGGTTATTTAAGGTATGTTAAGCCTATTTCACTATTCTAGAGTGTTCGTTGCATTAAACGGGTTATATTTACGCATCAGTGCGCGTATAACCTTCCAGAAAGCGATTTAAAGCTTGAAATCGAACAAGAATTGATATGTGCAAAGGATACACATATTTATACAAATCCCAAGTATGAAATACAATATTTCATTGATACAGTATTTGTTTGATGGCCATGGAGGCACAGGTGTCACAAAACTTGGGTTGGCAATTTTGACAACCTTTTAAGGGTTTAACTTTTGGTGAATAAATAAAACTTTAATCCTTTGGCTATTTCTTGTGTTGTTATTCTTGTGAATTCTTCATTTTTCAACTGTTGTTATATACTTTGTTTGAATTCGTAAGTAAAGAGTAAAGGTTTGATAAAGCATATCACAAAGTTTTAGGATATAATTAAGGATCAAATATCCTATAATCGATCAATTAAAAAAAAGTAGTATAATTCAAGAATCATATGTCCTGTTGTCAAAGGATAAGGGTCACTTAGACAAATAAAGAATAAAATCAGAATGATTAAGGATCATACCTGAGAATCCAAGTTAGGATCCTAACCTTTAACATTCACAATCAGGATAACCAAAAGACAAACCTTAGTGGAAGGTAAGGATCAAGGATCCTTAGCTGTTAAACCTGAAATGGAACATAACGTGGGAGTAAGCCAATATAAGAGAAGAGTTAGCAACTGGGGACAAGCCCAACAATTCTGGGGACAAGCCCAATATACTGGGGACAAGCCCAAAAACCTGGGGACAAGCCCAAAAGATCTTGTGTAAACTGGAGTATGGCCCTCACTGGCGACTATCCAAACTTAGTGACATGAAAATGCCAAAGCCTTAGCTAACGTGAAAACGTTAGAAACCTTAGGAATGGATGTATGGTACGTCTACCATTATACGTAGGATCCTGAATACAGCCAGTACAATGAAATTGTCAGCCCCTAAAGCGAGTATTGGTCCAATTGCCATGAACTGTACCAGGATCATCGTGCGCTACTGGCGATACTGGGGATAGGCCCAAAAAAAACTTGGGACTAGCCCAAATAACTGGGGTCAAGCCCAAAAAACTGGGGTCAAGCCCAAATACTTGGAGACTTCTGTGGATATTCAATCCTTAGTTAAGGATACATGAACCTTCTACAAAACTCAGAATCAAGTGAAAGCAGGATAAAGGATCCAGGATCCTTCTCCTTGCATATATAATAATTAAAGAATTAAATAGATCGAAATTAGATTATTACCAGAATGAGGATCATCTATCCTCTAAGGATCCTTCATGAACATTGGATACTGATACAATCGAGGATCCTGGATCCTTATTACATGAAGTATCTTTTCAGGTGGACAGCATTCCAAGCTCTTGGTAGCAAATCTCCTTCCATGGTCAACAATCGATATGCCCCCTTTCCTGCCTCAGCTTCAATAAGATAGGGGCGTTCCGACTTTGGTGCTAACTTGCCATCAGCAGGATTCGTGGTGTTCTGAAATGCTTTCCTCAATACCATATCACCAACTTGGAATTTCCTGATCCTGACATTTTTGTTGTAGGCTCCATCCATCCTTTGTTGATAACTAGCCATCCTTATCCTCGCCAAATCCCTGAATTCTTCTATAGTATCTAAGTCTTGAACCAAGTTTTCAGCATTTCCTTCAGGATCAAGGATGCTTGTTCTTGCCGTAGGAACCACCATCTCTGTAGGGATTACTGATTCTGCTCCAAATACCAAGGAAAATGGAGTTTGACCAGTGGAATTCTTGGGAGTTGTCCTATCAGCCCACAGTACATAAGGTAGTTCTTCTGCCCATTTTCCTTTTTTGGATCCAAGCTTCTTCTTCTGGTTGTTGATGATGATCTTGTTGGATGATTCTGCTTGACCATTAGCTTGTGGGTGGACTGGTGTTGATGTTATCATCTTAATCCCCCAGCTGTCACAAAAGTTAGTAGTTCTACTCCCAATAAATTAAGATCCATTATCACAGAAAATTTCAGAAGGAATACCAAATCTAGTAATAACATTTCTTTTGATAAAGGTTATCACTTCTTTTTCTCTGACTTGAGCAAAGGCTTCAGCCTCTATCCACTTTGAGAAGTAATCAGTCATGGCAAGCATGAACAGTTTTTCACCAGGTGCCTTGGGAAGTTTACTAACTATATCCATTCCCCATCTCATAAATGGCCAAGAAGAGGATATAGGATGCAAGAGCTCTGCAGGTTGGTGGAGGATGTTACTATGTCTCTGACAAGGATCACACTTCTTGGCATAATCCACAGCATCTTTCTTCATAGTAGGCCAATAGTATCCTATCCTCAGGATCCTTGAGAATAATGCCCTGCCCCCAGTGTGGTTTCCACAATCTCCTTCATGAAAATCTTTTAGGACTTCTTGGATTTCAGGATGCTCAATGCATCTTAGATATGGTCCTGCAAGAGATCGTTTATATAACATGTTACTCAATATTGTAAATTGAGATACCTTAATTTTGAAAGCCCTGGGGTTTTCTCCTGTAGGAATCTCTCCATGTTGGATATATCTCATGATTGGAAGGATCCATGATCCTGAATGAGATTGTGTATCATCACTAGGGATGATTGCAAAATTCTCTCCTATCTCCATAGCTACATGATCCTCAATAGCAGGGGTTAGGATATGGATAATAGGGATCTTGATATCCTCTGGAATCTTCAAGGATGATCCTAGATTGGCCAATGCATCAGCTTCTGCATTCTCTTCTCTAGGTACCTGTGTCAAACTAAAGGAAACAAAAGAGAGTGCCAATTATTTGACTATCTCTAAATATTTGATTAGCTTTTCACCTTTAACAGCAAAGGATCCATCAAAGTGATTAGTAATCAACAATGAATCTACATGTACCTCAAGATACTTGATCCACATATGCTTGGCAATTTGCAAACCAGCTATCAAGGCTTCATATTCAGCCTCATTGTTAGTAGTTTGAAACTCACAAGCTATTGAGTGGGGTATTATATCCCCTTGTGGCGATTTTAGTAGTATTCCAAGCCCAGTTCCTTTAACATTAGAAGCTCCATCAGTGAAGAGTATCCAGGGATCCTTAGTTTCTTCAAGCTGTTGGACTTCTAACTCAGCTTCTCTTTGCAAGTCACTACTGAAATCTGCCACAAAGTCAGCTAAGGCTTGGGATTTGATGGCAGTCATTGGTTCGTTTCTTATATCATAAGCACTGAGCTTCACAACCCACTTAGCCATCCTTCCTGACATTTCAGGTTTCCTGAGAACATTCTTAATTGGAAAGTTAGTCTTAACAATAATGGCTTGAGTTTCAAAATAATGTCTTAACTTAGTAGATGCCATAATTAAAGTAAGGATAAGTTTTTCTAAATGTGAATACCTGGATCCAGCATCAAGCAAACTCTTACTCACATAATAAAAAGGATGTTGTGTACCTTGGCGATCCTTAACAAGGACTGCACTTACTGCTTTAGAGGATACTGCCAAATATAAGGATAATATATCCCCTTTTTCTTGTTTCATCAGGGTAGGAGCTGAGGATAGGTAATCCTTAAGAGCTTTGAGAGCATTTTCATGCTTTTCAGTCCATTCAAATTTCTTGTTCTATCTCAATATGTCATAGAATTCCTTGCACTTTTCTGATGACTTGGATATGAACCTGTTCAAGGCTGCGATCCTGCCTGTCAATCTTTGCACATCCTTTGCATTGGCAGGAGAATTTATGTTCACAATTGCCTTGATTTGCTCTGGACTTGCCTCAATGCCTCTTTTTGTCACCATATAGCCTAGGAATTTCCCTGCTTTAACACCAAAGTGACACTTGGAAGGATTTAGTTTCATATTAAATTTATCAAGGATATCGAATGCTTCCTCCAAGTTTCTAAGGTGATCCTCAGCTTTCTTGGACTTAACCACCATGTTATCTGTTTTGGTCAAAAAATCTGTTGAGGATATTGCAACCAAACTCTATGTTATGGGGTATGATGCTGATTATGTAATAGCGATGAGGATCACTTCAATGTAGATTTGCACAAACAACACAAGGATTTATACGGGGAAAAAGCCCTTGATCAAGAGTTGATCTCCGGCACAAAAAACCCCGGGTGATGGAAACTACCGATCACCAAGCTCAAATAAATGATTAAATGTTTACAACTTCGGATAGTAACGAGCTAGGTACAAGGATCACTATCGTGAAATGTGTACAAGTGAGTAAAAATGAATGTGTGTTCGTCGAGAGCTTCAAGTGTGCGAGTATACGAGTGTGTGTAGCTGCAAAAAATGGCTAAGTGTTTTTCTACTAGCTCGTTACCC